>MQUG01004086.1:0-54354 GCA_007213375.1 Steinernema feltiae | reverse complement strand
TGGGTTCGAGTCCAGTGGGGCAAAACTTTTGTTTTTTATGGTTTTTAGTCGTTTTCTTGTTTTGTTAGCGTACAAAGCGATAGAAAAGCCTAAACCATCGTATGAACCATAGTGATTTGAAAAACAAAAAATTGATCGCTCCCGGGTGGGCTTGAACCACCAACCTTTCGGTTAACAGCCGAACGCGCTAACCAATTGCGCCACGGAAGCATGTCTACTCGTTGTGCTTATTACGGTTATATCATGGGATTATACCATCAAACTGCTTGTTTTGATTTTTAACAAAGACAGAAATCCTGTAAATAACGATACAATTGAGTTTTGTAGCCGTCTAGCGCTTAAAACTACAAAAAACAATCAATTAAAAAATAAAATGCTTTCATGCGGACTAGAACCGACGACCTATCGGATGAAAACACTAACCGCTAACCGATTACACCACACGCACAGCGTCTGCTATCTCGTTCTTTTGTTGCTATATGCGTCCTTTCCCTAATCCTAAGATTAGAAACTTCCTTCGCCTCTCTAATAATAACCACATGCAATCCGATCGCGTCTCCACTACTCAACGTCCATTAAGAGGGAGACGCGCGCGACAATGCGCACGCAGTGGCCAGGAAAAGATGTCTGTCGCTGCTGCTTCTGTAGTTCGTCCGGTATAATTGCCGGGGAAGGCGACCAATTGACCTTCACGATCGTTTTGCGTCATTAGACATTAGACAAGACAATGTGTCATAATGGAGTCGCGATGAGTGTGGAGCGTGGAGCGACAGCGCGGCCAAACTGTGCTGAAAATGGCAAAAACTGGGAAATGGCTGTTTGGGCCTAAAAGTGTTCATAATCAAGTCGCTCTCTGCACAAAGCTCTTTCTTTTAGAAAGTGAGTTAACGTGAAAAAAACGCACAAAAAATTAAAACCTGTTAACAAGACTCGAACCCCTGGCCTGCCGGCTAATGGTCTTGAGCGCTAACCGAGTATACTACACGCGCACTGTCTTTAAACATGTTGATTGTTGCTATATGCTTAGTTTTCAGGTCAAAAATGCCAAAAACCGACTCTTTCCCTCTCCACAAAGACCTTTCTCTTCGCCCCTTAAACACGCGCGGGTCTCCAAAATCAAATCTCTTATCGCGCCGAGGTCCTGGCCGCTCGTAGATTAAGCAGCACATCACAAAATTAGCATTCCCCCGAGGAGAACGCGCGCTTCACGGGGGGTGTCGACATCGTCACGGAGCCGCGCGCGTTTCGTAGTGATTGTGGCCTCCTCGTTCGTGAAGATACACTCCTCGAGGAGCGCATATGAATGCGGTCTAATCGCTTCAGCTGCTGCTGCTAGGCTAATATCATTTTTGGTCCATCTCGCCGCCGGCGGTCGTCGTTTTCCGTCGTTTCCCTCTTAGCCCCAAGCGGCAAAAGGCGCTCTTTAAGAGGCCATCAGGTGCTCTCCTCTTCTTCTGTTGCTGCAGCCTGCGGCGGCGCATTTCGCCTCTCTCTGTAATCGGATACGTCGCTAATCCGCAAAAAAGAGGCGCGCGCGCGCGAAGATGACCGAATCGTCGATTATTATGTTTCCGTCGCTTCTGTGCCAACTGTTCAGCGGTAGGTGGTGATGATGCGGCCGAAGGCAAAGGGGGTCATTTGCACATTGGTGTTGGGAGGATGAGGGAGAGGAGCGAATATGAATGAGCGCGCGGCGAGGCGGAAAATTCAATTTGTACTTGTTGCAAAACTCGTTGCCAACCTGCGGAAGCCTCTGAATGTGGGATTTTAGGCTCTTTTGCGGGAGATGAGGGTCATGTTTGGGTATGACAGCCCATAAAAGTCAATTTTTGACATTTTAGGCTAAATTCTAAGCTGAACATTCAAAATACAAATTGAAATTGCGATAAATCCGACCCAAACTCAAATCCCACATGAATTTTGATCACAGACCCTAGAAACCCGTGATATAACCGCTTTATGCATCACCAGAAGACATGCTTCCGTGGCGCAATTGGTTAGCGCGTTCGGCTGTTAACCGAAAGGTTGGTGGTTCAAGCCCACCCGGGAGCGATCAATTTTTTGTTTTCATTTGTCGTTTGTTCTGAACGCTATCTGAGCTATAAGCAATGGTGAAAAGATGTAAATCGACCTAAAACATGTTCAATTTGTGATTTTAGGCCCTGTTTTTGGGATCAAGGCCACTTCTAGGCATAGCTTGTCTTGGGCCAAGCCCTCATTAACTAGAGCATCCTGAATTTTGCCTCAAAAAGCAATTCTAGGTCCATTTATGGACTAATCAAGTCATAATTGATAATTGAAAAGTGCAAATCTGACTACAATTTCCTCACAAAAATCGAATTTGGAATTCTGGGATGAAAATTAATTGACAAGTGCATCTTGTCCCCCCAAAATAATCAAATCTCCCATTTCAGTCTGCTCCAAACACCCGGCTCCCACATTCGTCGAGCCCGTAATGCTAAACGTCACCGCAATCAAAGGCGAAGACGTCGAATTTCGTTGCAAAATCGACAACATCGGAAGGCACATGGTAAGGATTAGGAGTTCGCCTCAAATTACAACGCGCTCGCTAAGTGCATCGTGAGAACTTTGATGCAAATTGACAGACGACTTTGTGTCGTCTTCGCGTTCGCGGTGGTCGAGGAGCGGATGAGTGTTTGCTGAGGGAACATGCGGCCACACACGAGGGGTCAAGCGCCGGTGACGAATTGTCGCTTTTCGTTTGGCAAACAGATTAAGAGGCAATCTGTTGTAATGTGATCGTCGCGTTGCAACGATGGCAAGATGGTCGGGAAATGGTTTGGAGTTTGGGAATGATGAGGGTGTGAGATGGCAAATCAGCGATTTTACCCGCTTTTAACGATTTTTCGACTATTTTTGGTTTGAATTCCTCAAATTACAAATTCTGGAAACAAAAACACCTGCTGTTGCCTCTAGCAAAAGTCCTGAAAGTGCAAATTTGACGTTTGTTGACGAAATGCCACAGAATACATCAATTTGAGTCAAAACAGCTGAAAAACAAGCGAATTGGAGCTTTGCTGACCGACCAAATTGTGACGAATTTCGTTGTCAGGAAAGCAAATCTGCGGGTGCGGGTGATAAACTGCTGCCTTCCAGTATGCTGTGGTAGAAGAGCACACAGAACGCACCAAAATCATTGAAAAGCAATAAAACAATTGCAAAATAGGCCTTTTTTTAAAGGAAATGCTACTTTGTAGCCAATCTCACGGTCAAACATGCCATTGACCTTTCTATGTAAATTTGGTGCAAATGCGTGCGATGACAGGCGAGGATGATCGATTTTGAGATTTACAGTTGTCGAGGGTGGTTTTTCATAATTTTTCACGTTGTACAAGCTTCTGATGCATGTTTTGTGTCTTAAACGGAAGAGGACAGCTGTGAACACCTTGTCTACGCTGGTCTATAATGATAGATGTACAAATCGATGTTTTTCATTCACAAAACCCAAAAACGCTTATTAAAGATTTGCGGACCTCTCAATAAAAAGTAGATGGACAAAAATGGACATTGCTGAGATTTTATTGATAGCGCTTCGTGTCCTGTGAACACGAAGCGCGCTGTCTGCATTTGGTGCAGATAAAGCAGTCCTTCCTACAGTTCATTATCTTGCCTCTTTACGTTAGTACAAATTTAAGATAAAATTCCATCAAATTTGATTTAAAACAGCTTGCGTATCTTCTTAGGGCTATGCTAAGAATACCAAAATTCCAAAATTCACCCTCCTCTGCCGCTAATTCACCATTTTCTGATCCAAAACCGCATCTCCCAGCAGCTTCTCCTCTCTCAAGACGTAAATCCTTAATTCACCGCATTTAGGTCGCGTTCATCAAAGCCGACGTGCCACCTCGCTTGATTGCGTTCGACGAAAGGGTGAGTCGCGCGCGCTCGCTCGCTTAGATCGCCATAAACGCGATGAATTATTCAGGTGTTTCGGCAACGTGACAAGTACGAAATGAGGCCGCGGGTCAATTCGAACGAATGGGTGCTCAAGATTAGAAACGTTCAGGTAGGTGGTAATTGGCACCTCGGCCGCCGCCGCCGCCGCTTCTAACCAACAATCGCTCTGTGATTTACAGGAAGCTGATATCGGCGCCTATTCATGCCAGTTGAATACGGATCCGGCGATTAGTCGTATCGGCCATTTGGCGCTTCAAAGTGAGTCCTTTTCTGTGGGTTATGCACACGCGCGGACGCCAAGGTGCTAATTGCGTTTTGCGAAGACAAAACAGGTGACCTCTGAGGGGGGACCACCTGCGGTTGGGCGAACGGCTGCCCGTTGTCGTTTGAAAATTGGAATTTTTGTGTTTTTCAAAGGTTTTGTGAAGCTTGCATAGTGGTCTCCTTGCTGGGATGAGACCGAATGCTCAAGGCAGTGAAAATGGTGATAAAAGTTACTAAAAACATAGTTGGCTGATAGATCCAGATCCGGTACTAGCTTGTAGTACACGAGGACAGCAGCAAGAACCCTTAAAACAGCATGAAAATTTGAATTTTCGAAATTTTACCAAAAAAACATTGATGCAGGGGGTACCGTAGGCTTACCAGGTTGCAAAAAGCCAGTTTCAAACAGTTTTGACCTGGCACGAACTAGGCGCGACATCAATCTTGCAAATCGATTGAATTGGATTTGATGTGCGTTGCTCCACGGTCATGATTTGAGAATTGTAGCTTTTCGCGAGCATTTGGAGCCTAATTTGTGCTCCATTACTTTGATTTACGCTAAAAGCAGCTCAATTGTGGCATTTTGAGAGCTCTTTGAAGCCTGATTTTGCTCTAAAAGACTCAAATAGACGAAAACCGAACCTATCGTAAGATGTTCTATGATCTTGTTGTGTGGTCGCCGCTCTAACTACTCCATTTCCAGTTCCGCCTACCGTATCCCGCGCAACACCATCGGCCGTCGAAGTGCGCGAAGGCCACAACGTCAGCCTTCTATGCAAAACGCACGGCAGCCCGCCGCCTACCGTAGTCTGGCGTCGTCAAGATCGACAGATCATCCGCTTCAACGGAGCAAATGGCTACGGAGGTATGACAGCTTGCGTGTGTGGTCGTTTGGCTCAAGTTTCATCGCGCGCGATGATTTGTGTTGACAATCATAATTGAGTGAGCAAATGGGTTGCGCGCGCACGTAATCTGTGCGCGCGCGCGCGATGCCCATATGTCCAATCGGCGGCGCTAATCCGCCGACGATTGACCACCGGGCGGTGGATTTGCACATTCCCAGGCTAATTTGGGTTGTTTTGTGGCGAGCGCGCGTTCAGCGGAAACGACAAAAGTCAGCCGGAAGCACATGAGCGAGTGAAACATTGAAAATAGCAAAATTCTACTTTTGGTGGCAACTTGAGAATTGGACAACATTAGGTTAAATCGCGGTCAACAAAAATGAACTTAAGCTGATTGGAAGCACAAAATAGCCATAAAACATCACGAAAAATAGCTTCGCATTGTTGCGAACAACCGTTGAGAAGTGCTACTATTCTCAACTTGCCACCTTTTTGCAATTTCCATCCAAATATGAGCATTTCGCCAATCTTTCTCGTGCACAATCTACCAAAATGAATTCACACATTTTTTGGCTTGTTTTGTAATGAATGGACGTCAAAAGCAACAAAAGTGAGCGATCAAAGCAAAATTCAAAACTGGGTGGCAACTTGAGAATCTTCAATTTTCGGTTAAAATGCCCCTGGCAACTTAGACTATAAGCTAGAAACCAAAGGACATGAAACAACTGAACCTTTTACAGCACTTACAGGAATAATAATAGCTGTTTCTCGTTCAGACCAACCGCTGAGAAACTCTTAGATTCTCAAGTTGCCACCTTATGTAGATTTGCACATTTCCCTCCTAATTTTGGTCATTTTGCAGCGAGCGTCTTCAACGGAAGCGAACTACGACTGACCAAAGTCAGCCGGAAGCACATGAGCGAGTACGTGTGCGTCGCGAGCAACGGAATTCCACCCGATGAGTCATGGACCGTCAAGCTTCACGTCACATGTAAGCGTTGCCGACATGAAAACCCTGAAAAACAACCCCAATTTTAGTCGAACCGATCGTAATTCCCAAAGCCAAATCGGTAGAAGCGATTCCCGGCGCGCTCGTGCGTCTCGTCTGCAACGTGGACGCGTGGCCGCGACCCGCGTTCACGTGGATGTTCAACGGGAAGGAGATTTACAACTCGGGAAAATACTCGTTGGTAGGGCGTTGCCAGAGCGCCTGCATGGGGCTAATGTGGATGTAGTTGCAGGAGCACTCGGTCTCCGAGAAGTACAAAACAATCCACGTTTTGGAGATCAAAGACGTTGGACCGAGCCAGTACGGTACGTATCGGTGCATCGCGAAGAACGACAACGGAAAGCATTTCTCGGATATTCAACTGACAGGTGAGCATTTTTGAGGGTTTGTTTGCCTGATTTTAACTAATAACACCCCTTAGAAAGGGCAGAAATCAGCGCTTTGGCTAAGAGTTGGCAAAAAAGCAAATTTCAGTTTTTGGTGGCAAGTTGAGAATTCATGTTTATTGCGTGGCAAGTCGAGAATCAATGCAGACATTGTCTGTGTGCTGTTCTAATCCTGAATTTGATTGAATTGTTAAAAGCGCAAGAACGCAGGGATCATCATAAATCAACAAAAAAAACAAATGTCGACTTTTGGTGGCAACTTGAGAATCTATGTAAAATGGGTGAAAACTTGAGTATATAGGCTGAAAAGACTTAAATCAGCAATAGAGCCGTTGCACAATAAAGATCGAACCCAAATTTTAACTTTTCCTTAGACCACTCCTCCCAAGAAAGCCAGTTCTCAACTTGCCACCGATTTATGGTAGATAGAATTTCATTTTGGCATTTAAAATTTGCTTGTTTGAGCTTTTTATGACCTGTTGTGTTTCAGAAGCCGCACCTCAACGCTTCAACTCGGTTGTCCTCTCCGAAGGTAAGTTCTCCAGCTCGCATGACCTCAATTTCCACCCCAACCATCTCTCTCCCTCTCCTATCCACCTATCCACCCGCCCCCCAATCGCATGAATCTTTGTTTGTACGAGTTTTTGCACAGTTGAAGGTTCTGCCGAGTCAGGAATCTCAATCGACGACGAAAGCGACGAGAACGAGTATGAGACCGTGGCGCCACAACGTCATGACGACGACGATGACGACGATCGAGCGCTGAATCGTCGCGCACAGCACCACTTTCCCCAACGAACGCATGGTTCTGTTTTTTCTTTCTTTCTCTTGGCACTTTCGCGCGCGCGCTTGAGAAGCGTGATTTATGACCAGACGCCGTTTTAGAGCTGCGCCAAGACGCGGAAAACGAGTCGGACAGCGGTGGAGCGGCGTCGATCGTTGCCAGGATATCAACTACTCTTCTCGCCGTCTTCCTTCTGCTCAATCTCTAACTGACTGACTGACAATCTCCGATCTTCACACCTCATCCCACGTGGCAACACCGAATTCACTCGACTAGTCATCGCGATATCACACTCCGTCCAAAGAAACCCGAGCTTTACACGCCTATGTATATACGTATAGAGAGAGAGTACACGTTTGCAATAAGATTATGTTGTTGTTTGGCCTAAAATGAATATTTTAAAGAGACATTTGTCCAGACCTCAAAAGGGCTTGAACGCGGCGGCTGCTGAGCGAGCGATAGACTGACAATAGGACGTGTAATGCAAGCAACCCAGAAGCAGCCGCTTGCAACTACTAATGCACGTAGTCGCCAAGGGCGGGACAGCTGATCCGACGGAACGCCGTGGCGTTGACGCTCCCAATTCGTTGTAACCGTGCGCCAGGACTTGGGTCTCCAGATGGCAAAGGATCTCCTCCGACTGCGAGCGTACTGTCAGCTGGAAGGATCCGCCAGTTCGCCTTCTCAACTCCCCTCCGGTCCACCATTGCGCCTCGCATATGTAGACCTGGGTGTCCGCGATGGTTTCGATTTTGGCTGCGAAGGAGTCGACCATTCTGCACGTGTGATGAGGAGGGAATGAGCGCCTGGTGGTTCTCGTCTGGCCGCCATGTCACTTGCTTGCATTACACATCCTATCGCTCAGCAGCCGCCGCAGGCGGTTGCTCAAGCCTCCCTGTCCTGGATAAAGATCTTGTAGCAAACCATCGCGTCCAAGCCCTTTTGCGGTCTGGACACATTCAAAAAAACAAAAAAGTTTTTCCCATGCCGGGAATCGAACCCGGGCCGCGTGGGTGAAAGCCACGAATCCTAACCACTAGACCACATGGGACTACGATCATGAAAGCTCTTAGAGAGTATATACAGCGACTGTAACCGGTATGTTTTGATAGTTCGTAAGGCTCTTCTGCATCCTGCTCACCAAATTTCACGCAATTCTGTGGAATAGCGGCATCCATGCTGTGCAAACACATTGTCAGTTCCGTAATGACTCAAATTAAGTCAATTTTTGAGAAAATCGAATTCAGAACTTTAGGATAGCGTAGTAGTTGACAGTCCGAGCAAAGCAAGCAAATGGTTCGTCCAGCTTGTGGCCTTATGGCGACAAAAAATTGTGTTGACGAGAGTGGGATTCGAACCCACGCCTCCGAAGAGACTGGTGCCTTAAACCAGCGCCTTAGACCGCTCGGCCATCTCGCCGTTGTTGAGCAGAAACGAGATAATAGTCATGTCAACACAACACCTACATTTCCCATTGACGTTTCCCAATCCAATCGACCATTCCCGCTCCGTTTTTGAAACAATCCGCATCCGCCGACCCTCATTTACATGACAAAATGTTGACAAACACGCGCACCGCGATGCGTCCACCCTCCGCTGGGCTCCGCTGACTCATAAACCGGCCAAGAGCGCCGCCGTCTTATCGCGCGCGCCGAGTTCCTTGGCGCCAGCGACGTCTGTTTGTACTTCTCATGACACTCGGTTGAACCATCGAAGCGTCGTCGATCGATCGGAAATGCGATTAGCGGTTGTGACGGCGGCATCGCTGCTTCTCGCCTGTTTCCGCGTTGTATATGGCGATCTGTGGTCACTTACTGGGACGATTTTCGACTTGCAACAGGTAGGCACCGTATTCTATTGTTGCGTTCTGTTCAAAGTTTATCAAAAAACAGTGTATAAAGTTCGCATGTTCGTACAATTGCAAAATTCTGCTGCTTGTTATTCATTAGGAGACGCTAATCTTAGCCTAAAAACAGCACTCCACTGATCTATTGGTAAAAATTTTATGCGTATTAGCCAAGTATTAGCTTAGCCAACGCATATCTGTTTGTGTGGCCGTCGAGAAACATTGCGAACAAACTGAAATGACCGTTTTTTATTCTAAAAGGCCTGTTTCGGCAACCGGAATGCTTGATTTAAGATTAAAGAACGTCTACGATCTATGAATCGTGGTAAAACCGGACGTTTTCCGCCAAAAACGGTAAGTTGAGCTCGTTCGGAATGTTTCTCAGCTAAAACGTTCGTAAAACGTGCGGATTTCGGGATTGCAGAGTGCAGTTTATGGTCAATTCGACGTCGGTAAACATGATGTAAACGTCAGAAACTCCGAAATCCGCAGGTTCAGACGATTCTGCCACAATAGTTTCGGTCTTGCCGCGACGAACGTTGGGCCACCTACAGTACCCGTGCACAGCTAGGCGAGAAATAGACTAAATTAGCTGCGTTTGAAGCATTGTGTCCACCGAGAATCATTCCAAACAAACTGAAATGACCGTTTTGTATTCTAAAAGGCCTGTTTCGGCAACCGGAATCTTTGATTTAAGAGTATAGAACGTCTACGATCTAAGAAACATGGTAAAAACAGACGTTTTACTCCAAAAACGTACAAGAAACGCTAATCTTTGACGATTTTCACTCAAAAACCGCTCCGTCGATCTGTCGGCAAGGCTTTCATGAGCTATTAGCTGCGTTTAGCAAGCACTGTGTCCATCGAGAAACATTCCAAACAAACTGAAATTATAATTTTTCTTCAGTTCCGCTCCGCCTGCGACTATTTCGATGTGTGCAAATCGTACCTCCGCGACAGCAACTCGCCAATTACCGTATTCGCGCCGGTCAACGATGTCTTCCTCAACAAACCGCAATTGCGCGCGATGAACCAGGAAGAGATGCTCACGCACATTGCAAATTCTCAAATTCCTGACATTGCAACGGGCAAGAAATGGCCAAAGCAGACGCTCGTGCGGAGTACGGTACAGAACGGCTACATCTTTGTTACTCAATTCGAGAATAATCCCGGGAATTACGTGAGTTTCACGTTCTCAAACTCCCTTCAAGACGACCCTAATTTATAGTCCTATTTCGCTAATAACGGCCGCATTTGCAATCGCGAATCGGGTCAATCGGGATTCATCAGCGGTCAGCAGTACCTCTACAAGATCTGCACGCCCATAGGCGAGCGTCCCTACATGGGAACGGCGATGTCGCTGCTCAACGACGCGCAAGGAGTGAGCTTCCCAACGAGCGCTATTCGGCACAGCGATCTCTCGTACGTTCGGCACCGCTTTGACGCGCGGTCTCAAAACGCAGTTTCAGAGAAATGGCGTGGATTCTGAACCGAAATCCTGACATTGCGCTCGCGATCTATGGAAGTTCCGGCTACAACGCGTTCCACACGTTCTTCGTGCCGACGAACGAGGCATTCAGCCGCGTGGTCGACCGAAATCGCATCGATCGCGAGGTGATTCTGGCGCACGTGACCGGCAAGGATCGAGTGCTCTTCGGCTATCCGTGGCTCTACGACGGCGGTCAGCACTTCTATCCGACTGTGCGCTTCTCGTCGAATGTGATCGAGGACAATTTCAAGTTGGAACTGACGATGAGGAACATTACCGATCATCGCACTGGAAAATGGGATCGTAAGTCTTGGGTTTTTGGAGCTTTTTGGAGCAAAAAATCAACTTTTGAATCTAAAGGAAACGACATGAGGGGATTGAATTGATTTAAAGTGTAGATGACGACCAGGTGCTTCTGGGGACCACGATAGCAGTGGCACTCTGAGTCCTGTTGGGATAGAACTACGGTATCTTTGTTGTTTCAATGCATCTGGATCAGGGCTGTGCGTCTCGCACTTACTCGAAGTGCGAGATGCGATACGCGAGATTCAAGTAACAATTTACTCTTACTTAAAGGGACACGGACTACACATCTGCATACGGTCGTTCATTGACTGATATTGGCGACTTGGCCGTTATCTGGCTATTTCCGGCCGTTTCACGTGATTCTGATGGCATGAGGGTTCCTCGAGACCTCGAATTGGTCGAGAACGACCCAGGAAACACAGAATTGTAGCCGTTCGACAGCAAAAAATCGCGTGTTGACAACGCGCGCCAAACTTCAAGTCAAAGTCGACCCGACAATCATGAATTTTCGTCGTTTCTCTGCATTCAGCCACAATTCCATGTTTCCTGGGTCGTTCTGGATCAATTCGAGGTCGCGAAGAACTCTCATGCCATCAGAATCACGTGAAACGGCCGAAAATGGCCAGAAAACGGCCAAGTTCTCGAAAGTCCAATCGTCCTTCTAAATATCGCAGATCTCGCGGCATTTTGCGAGAACGAGATGCGAGATCGCCAAAATTACCGCGATATCGCGAGATGCGAGATCGCTGCACGGCCCTGATCTGGATGCGGTCACTGGCCAGGAGAAGTGTCATCCTTGCTAGTTGTCCGAAATCAGCCTTGACATTGCGAGCAGTCTCAATAAAAAGCCTTAAAAGGGCTACATGTTGCTTTTAGAGCTTTGAGTTCTCGGAGGTTTGACAGCTGATATTGTAACCTTTACTTTCTCCATTCACAAAGATACCGTAACCCACTCAATTCCAGTCTTCGCCGTATCGCAAGTCTACGAACGCTACGGTCAATTCAAACGCGGCGCGGTCTGGGCTCGCATCCTCGTCCCGAACATTCCGGTGCAGAACGGCGTCGTCCACATTGTCGACAACGTCCTCGGCATCGTGACGAACACCGTCGACCAGATGGTCATGTACAATCCGCGCTGCACGATGATGATGCGCTACATCATCTCGCTCGGCGACCTCGTCCGCGCCTATCTCCAACCACGAGGCGGAATTGTCACGTTTTTCGCGCCGATGAACGAGGCTTTCGAGCGGATTCCCGACCACATTGAACGGCGTTTCCTGCAGGACGCGACGTTCCGCGAAGAGGTCCTCCGGCTGCATATCGTGCCGAACAAGGAGCTCGTGACAGACGAGATCACCAACGAGACTACCGTAGTTTCAGCGGTGCAGAATCGTTTGCTCTACTTTATCAAAGGCGAATGGCCGCAGAACAACATCAGCAAGTGGCGAATTCGGTGAAAAGTCTTAAAATTGGAATTCCAGCTTACTACGTGATTGGCGCTGGGACGAAATCCGCGATTTATCAGAGTGACGTCGCGGCTACGAATGGAATCGTTCACTATATTGATCGAGTGCTCGGAATGCCCTATCATTCATTGTACACGGAGATTTTGAATCATACTTTGACCAGGTAGGGAGGGGACATTAGGGTTTGACGAGCAAAATTTCAATTTTTTGGACATGTTTTGTCGCCGGCTTTGATCTTGATGCTTGTTAGCTGCTCTCCGACCTCATATTTGGCTTATAGTCGGTGCTGTTTTGTGGTTCCCCCGGGCGGGACCCTTTTGAAAATGTCTACTGTTCGTCCTCAGCTAATTTTTCATCTGAATTTGCCGAGCTGGCTCCTCAAATCCGTTTTTCTCATCGTTCAAGTAATTTCGTGGAAATCCATCTTGCAAAATTGTTGAAAAGAGTCTGGGGAATCAGAAAAAGTTAAATTTAGCGAAATTGATAAGAGGGGAAGTGAGAAAAATCGAAAATAAGATGAAATCACCGATTAACTATCCACAAAACGAGCGTTTTCGTACAAACTCTCAAGATAACCAGTAATTGATCGGTGAATCGCGTTGTTTCATTGTTTTCAAGTCATTCGATGGCTAAACTACGCAAAATGTGCTAATTTAGAACAAAAATACACTTGAAACTAATTTTTCTCGCCAAATACAGCAGCAAATTTGCCAATCTTAGGCTTATTTGGTAGCTGAGAGCCTGCTCTTTAAATTTGTTTGATCGATTTTTAATTTGATCCTTGGAGCCAAAGTTGTTACCAATTTAATGAGCGAAGTCTCCGCGGACCGAACGGACGTTTTTCCAATTATTTACCGATTTCCGTGTGGGAGCCCGGGAACCACAAAACGGCGCCGACTTTATAAACAGCATGGAATATGGTATTCAGTTTACAAAAATTACGAAAGCATGCAAATCAACTGGCTAGGTGGCCAAATCAAGATTGATGAGTGTGCATCGAGCATCAAAATTGCCAAAAAAACGAATTTTCCATCAATCTATCGTAGCCCTGCTATCACAACCACGGTTTTGCTTCATTTCCACGTTGTTTACCCTCAAAATCGACCTTGAATCTCGTTAACTTACAAGTTGTTAGCCTCAAACCAACCTTAAACTCATACTTTAGAATCTCAGCCGACATGATCTCCAATCTACAACTACAGTACACCCTCTCCACCAACAGGGTCTTCACGCCCATGCAGCAAATGACCTTCTTCGTCCCAACTGATCTCGCGTGGCAGAACGTTCCAATGTTCATGAGAGATCGAATGACGGACGGAAATCATTGGCTCGCGCTACAGTACGTCTTCAAACGGCACATCATCCAAGGCCAAGCGCTGTCTTACACGGATTTCCGCGAACGAACGTTTACGATGATGAACGACGAGAAGGTGGTGATGCGACGACGAGGGAGATGTGAGAGAATCGCTACGAGACCCCGCAAAATGCGCAAATTTCAGATTTTGAACTTTATTGGCCTCGCGGCGATCGAGTAGCGCGAATCATCGAAGGAGGCGAGATTGCCGGAATCAACGGCTACGTCCATCTGATCGACAACGTCCTCATCTACCAACAGGACCTGGCGGCAACCGCTTGCAGGGATATTCTTTCTTTTGATCTCATTTTCTTCTTTGTTCTTGCCTACGTCCTCTTGCGATGATCGTGATAAAGCGATTGATTTGTAGACCGATAATCCCTGTAATATATGTCATAGTTCTGCGATGCACGTGGGTCACACGGAGCCCAGCGACTTACACGAAGCCCGAAAATCACGTCACGCATCAAGTTTGCCGAAGCAGAGCTAGTAGAAGCCAAGTGTAGGCTAGGCTGCGGCTGCGGCGCAGATGTATAAAATTGACATTTTCGCTTCGAGACCCAACTCAAACCACACCAAACTATATACATTCCGATAGTTCAGCTCAAAAGCGATCGAGTAAGCCCTCATTCTTCCTAATCAGCCCAGGAGCCGAACCTTTGTACAAAGAATCAGTTTTGATTCTCAACTTGCCACTTCTTAATTTTCCAAACTTTACAACGACATTTCTCGGCTCCCACCGCGAATCAAGAAATTTCATCCAATAACTTTTGTAGAGCAACTCTTTGGCTACAACATATCCAAAAATGAAGTCAAAAATCGAAAATTCTTTGACAAAAGATGTTTTTGGTAGCCTCACGTCCAAAACAGCCAAATTTTGACTCATTTTCGTCCCAAGACCACAAATTTTAGCTCTTTTTCCAATTTTTTTTTGCATTAAACGAGCTAGAATTACCCCACGCTTCAGAATATACCCACTTTCCCCCCCCCCCAAATCCTCTCCACTCGCTTTAAAGTCGTCCAATCTAAGTTGTCCTCGACTTCTACAGGTGCTCATCACCAAGAATTCGAGCTCCCAAAAACGACGCTCTAGCTCATGAACAAGCAATAAACGCATAAACAAACACCATAAACACCAGCTTCGCGCTTCCTCAATCATCCTCTCCACTCGCTCAAATCTATTTTGGCAATTCGCATGTTGCGTAGAAGATTGTCGCGTCGCTTTGTTGACATTCACGCCCGGTCAAGCCGCTTTTCAGAGCGCAAACCCGCACTTGAACTCGTCTAATGAAATCCGGCCCGGAGGCGGATGCTGACTGCGGCGGCGGCGGAGTCGATCGGTCTTCGCATTGTTTGTGTGACGTGGAGATGACCGTTAAAGATCGTCTGGCGGAGTTTAGGGCGAACGCTCCAAAGGTTGGTTGTGGGGCTGTTTTTGTCTATTTGGGCGCGCAAGGGGCGTACTGTAGGCGCTTTTCAGACTGTTCGTTTCAAGAACAAAGAGGTTTGGCAGCTGTGTTGTGTTCGTTGACCTCAAAATTGTCAATTTTGATCGTTTTTTCAATTTTGAACCTTGAAAGAGTGCATTCCCAACGGTTAACCGACAATTCGAGGTTAACAAACAGGATACAATCCGCAGAACCCAAGAAATCCAAAAAATCGACGTCTTGCAACGAAAGATCATGCCTCACTCCTACAGTAACCCAATCTTTCAATCAACGCCTTCAGGGCAAATACCGAGATTCAATCATTAGCACCGCCAGCAGCGTGCCGTTCTACAGCGACGAAGACGGTCTCAACGAGTTCTTCGAACAGGTCAATTCCACGCGCGCCGAGCTGAAGGAGATGGAGGCGAATCTCATCGAGCTCCAGTGGACTCACAAGGCGATTCTGGAGAATCCAGGCAATGACCAAGGTGAGCTGTGCCCTGATATTCGCGCGGAGACAATGAATTCAGCGCTGAGATCGAGAGTCAACAGCATCATGGCCGAGTTTTCAGCTTCAGCGCGGCATATTCGAAATCGCCTGAAACGTGAGCGTCTGTTTGAAGGCTTAATTGGTTTGGAAAGAGTTGTAGAGATGACGGTAGACCTGGAAGAAGACTCATTCTACCCAACGACGTTCCCGATGGTCATTCAGCGCATTCGGAAAACGCAACAGGACGCCATGAATCAGAAACTAGCCGACCTGCTGGATCGTTACAACTTTGAGCAAATGTACTACAGAGAGCAGTGCAAACGACGAATTGAACGACAGCTGATTCTGGGTTTGTTCGTTGGTCCTGACACGATTTTGCCTGATCTGTCAATTTTCACCGTAGAGGATTCATTTTGTTGGTGTTCTGACGGATTTTTGCAGAAAACTGAGTTTATTTACCGTATACATTGACGAATCCGGCAAAATTGGTACAAGGACCTCATTTCAGCGGGAAAAGTGGTCAGCAACGGCGAGATGGAGTACATGATCGAGAATCAACAGGTGGGCATCTTCACCAGAGACGTCGTCGTCGACCCTGAACTCGTCGCTGAAATCGAGGCGCGTCACAACGATATTCTGCGACTCGAATGCAGCGTTCGCGAGTTGTGGGAGCTCTTCCAGGACATGTCGATGATTGTCGTTTCTCAGGTACCTAGTTTGCGCGCACCCAAACACCCATCGATTCACCACAGGGTGACATGATCGATCTGATCGAATTCCACGTTGAGAACGCCGAGACCAAGATCTTTCACGCCAGAAAATACGCGATTTTGGCCGCGAGATACGAGAAAAAGCTGAAGAAGGTGAGTGCTGTGGATTATTGCCCTAGGTCGGAGTTGTGCATGTGTTTCAGCGTAAAATCGTCGTCGTGGCCTTTGCCGCCATCCTTCTCTTTGTTATTATCGCAATAATTTTCGCTAATAAATAGTCCACTTTTGGTGTTTAGCTTCGTACTGCCGCTGAAAGACTCATAGACTAATAGACTTAAACCCCCATGTAAAATCAATGAAAAAAAGCAGCAAAAGCAGCCGTTTGTGGACAAAAATGCGGTATTTCGTTTGCTCGTTTCGCCCGGGACTGCGGACAACGGATTCCCGTTCATTTGAGTGCTCACGAGGCGCGCGCGCAGTCGACTGAAGAAGCGAAAATGCGTATATTCAAATTCATAATGTGGGCGTCCGTGGCGAGACCGGCACGAAACTGCATTCGTTCGGCTTTCTGGCGAAGGAAGCGGGCCAGCGTGACTTGTAACGTGGCAAACTGCGGAAGAGAATGCAACTGAAGAGGCTCCACCAAGAGGATTGCTGTAGTAAATAGGCGAACTCTTCGGAAATCGCGGAATAGAGGAATCTAGAGATATCTCGATATTGTTGGGTTAGCGGATTCCCGTTCATTTGAGTGCTCACGTTCATTTGAGTGAGTCGTTTATTCGCATAACTGATCAAATCGACAACAGGAAACACATAAAAGCAGCAAAGAACTAAGAGATCGTCATATGTGCTTTCGGCCATAATCTAGTATGAACTCGAATCCTCAGAGTCTTCTTGATGGTCGTGTTGCAGACCTCAAAACGATAGTTGCCGTCGGAATCTTTCTTGCACTTTCCTGTTTCGGTCTTCCAGTCTAGAAACTCGTTGATTGATTCCTGAAACGTGGACAGTGACATCGAAAGAACCCTTTTCATAATTTTCCGGATTTTCCAGAAATCTGTTAACGATCCGCTCCATCACTTCGCGGGAGAAACGGACGAGGAAAGACCTCGAAATCGCCTCAAATTGCCGTTCATGAGATGTTCCTCGAAGAACGTTCTATTTTCATCGAGCTTGAGCTCTTCGGAGATCAGCAATACTTCAAATTCAGTTGGTTTCCTTCGCAAAAACTGATTTTCCAAGAGACGAATGAATCCTGGATAGCATCTGCCAATCAGGACACTAGAAAACGTCATTTTTGAGAGGAAATTCAGCAAAATTGCGCCTTTCGTGGAAATAAAAGCCTGAGCAACCGATATCTGCAGCGCAATTCGAGGTTCGTTTGACAGAAACATGACAAGCTTCATGAGTCGTTCCGTGTCATCGAGCTTCGCAACGTGGTAGTCGCTGAACTTACAATCATATTTTTTGTCCCTGACCGAAATCGCTCTTATTGCTACGTGCTTCCAGTCTGGATTCTTCAGAAGCTCGTCCATGGTCAGTATTTTCTGCGCTCCGTTGAGACGATCAGGATTGCCGAAACCGTACATCCACTCACCGTTGTCGTGCCCGATCGAAAGGTCGATTTCGTCGCTTCTTTGATTTCATCGTCCACTCGCAATCTGGAACACGCTGGTGAAGACAGCCCTCTTCGTGGTAGCCGGACTCGCAGCATTTCCAAACCGCGGCCACTCGCTCACGGAATTCGAAAGGCACTTGGTCCATTGTTGGGGATTCACTGTTGGGTGCCTAACTGGGTGAAAACCCTGAGCAAATAGGAGAAATTTGAGTTGAAAGCAATGCTTTCAGGCTACAGTCGCAACGCAATAGTTCTTTTGGCATCGCGTTTGCACCGCGCCGACTGACAGACTGACAGAGCAGCTGACTCCATTGGGAACGTGCAGACACGACGTTGTAGGTGCTCAAGATAACAATCGGACACATTATTGGCCATTGGACAACATTCCAGTGCGCGCGTTCGAACGTGCTAACTTTACAAAGATTCGACAATAATCAGGTTTGAGGGAGCGGATGGCGGTTCTTGACGCAAATACGTGTCAACCGTAGGCGGACAGATTTCGATAATAATTTCACGGAATTTCGATTGTTCGATTCGTTCACATCAGCTGCGTGGTCCCACCACGATTTTCCTGATTACCAACGCTGCTCACTGTCCGATGTGTTGCGTCTGCTCGTTTGTGTGAATTGCGATTTTAATTTGGGAAATTCTCTGGTAGTTATTTATCCTTTTTGCGTGTATTTTTGTGTATTTCCGATTTAGATCTGCTTTCGGCGGCTTGTCGAATGAATTGTTTTACTTCCAGATGAAGGAGGAAACGGCGACAAAAGCTCCAAAGGACAAATCCGACAGGAAAGCGGAGATCAAGGTGGAGAGAGCTAAGAAACTCGCTGAAAAGAAGAAGCAGCAGCAGCAGAAAAACGCGGAAAGTGCTGACGAATCAGCTTTTGATCAAACCGACGACGACGAGCTGATCGAGCGTGCTCTAGGCAATGGCAGCGACGCCAAGGACAGCCGAGAAAAGGCTCTCAGTCGTCTCCAGAGTCGAATAACTGCACTGAGGAGTAAGTAGTTCATTTCCGTCGCCTTCTATAGTCAAACCGTTTAGAAGACCGCGTGGGAAAGAAGACAGCCCAAGAATACGAGGAGCAGAAACGCATCAAGCGATCAATGAAGAAAATGAAGAAAAAGGACAAAGGAAAGAAGGAACTGGTAAACAAAAAGGACCAAAAAAGACCTGCTGAATCAGAGTGAGTTACTTCCTTTTTGGAAAGTTTTATTCTATCGAATTTATAGCACAGCCGCTGAACCCAAAGCAAAGAAGGCCAAGAAAGAGCCGCGCGAAACCAGTGGTAATGCGAAGCCGGTCACAACTGCGGAAAATGGTGCTTTGGTATTTTCTAAATTTGATTTCATCGTCAAAGATGAGAAGAAGGTTCTCTATTATTATTATTTTACTGTTTTTACCATCGCTTATTTTAGACCGAAACGAAGAAGGATAAGCGGGATAAGTTCCAAGGAAAGGACTACAAACGTTTGCTTGAGAAGGCTGAGAAGAGAAAAGAAAGGATCGAGAGCATCAAAGACAAAAATCCTGAGAAGGCTGAACGAATTGAAAATGATATTCGCTGGAACAACGCTCTCAGTCGCGCTGAAGGAGTAAAAGTCAAAGACGATATCGCGCTACTTAAGAAGAGCGTTAAAAGAAAGGAGAAAATGAAGGAACAGAAGAAGAAGAAGTGGTCGCATCGTGAGAAGCAGGTGAAGTCTGATGAAGAGAAGAAGCAGCAGAAGCGCGAGACCAACTTGCAGAAACGCAGAGATACTGTGAAGAAGGCGAAGATGGACAAGCTGCGGAAGAAGGGGCGCATCGCCTAATTAACTGAAACGGGCACTTGGGATTGTTACACACTGTTTGTTGTTATCATTGTTACTTGTTGATCTTCTTTCTAAAGATTACCGTCCTTGAATTCTGGGCGATATATTTTCACATTGTTATTTTCTCATAACGAGTTCTGTCACTTCAAAAGTGAAAGTGTTGGTTTCGTTTGCGAAATGAACGTTAATGTGAGTTCAAGCAAGTAACATGTGTTAGAAGTACAAAAGTGCTGCCCTAGAGCGTTGGATGTCGTTTGAAAGACTAAATACATCAGAAAAGCTCTTCCGCTCGTCCGAAACATTTCGTCGAATTCCGTGGGCGCTCTCATTATAATTTTGTGCAGAATTGCTGCTAATTCCGGGGATACCGGTTGAGAGAAGTCGATTTTAGGAATGAATGTTGTTGTTGGTGGTTTTTGTGTTGCTGTGCGGGTGGCATACGATATGGATACCACGGCCGCTTCAGACGTGTCTAAGAGGTTCAAGATTTCCATGCACTGGATCCAAAAATCAAAGGATAATAGGGTAATAAGACAGACATAATAAATTTCGTTTACTCGGACGAACTCATCCATATATAATATAAAATGTACAAATTAAAGTTTAAAGCATGTATAAAATTCACAATGGGCGGTGCGTCGATGGCACCAGCACGTGTCGGTAGAACGAGCGTCCACCATCGAGTCCCAAGAACGCGATCCAGTGGGCCCTCGATGCCTGTGAGAATATCACATATAGCGAAAAGTTCAGGTTGTCATTTAGAACGGCTGTTGTGCCGTAAGATACCATCACCGCTTGCCAAGCGAAACGAGCGCAACTGTACCCACCTAGCAATACAAATAGGAATTCGACTACGGCCAAGACGACCCACCAGAAAGACGAGACAAGTTCGGGTGTTCTCTGCAAATATAATCGATAGAATGGAAAAAGAGCAGTTAAATTACATTGTCTAGATTAACAAGAGCGATGCGCCAGCAACGAGGGCATGCATGCACGCGATCAACAGGAATCCATCGGATTGCACGAAATGGCGACGATTGTAGAGCCCAATGCAGTGACCGAATTCGATGCTGTGGTGATCCTTCTTCCTAACGCAACGGTGGCACGTGATACAGTGATAAGTGTCGAGTGGTCTGTAGTTATCACACAATGCGCATTGCGGCTGTTCCGGGAGTCTGGAAAATCAGAAAAGAAATCTCGAAAACTCTAAAATTACACTTACCCCGCTGGAATGCATCCCGGAGAACGTAAAAACGTCATGTGCAGGTGGAAGAACATATTGACGACGAAGTAGAGTCCGATCGCCAACACGAGAAGAGCGATCCAGATACCATACGTTTCCAACTCACTAATGAACACAAGAGAAAAATTCACAGTGAACATAAGTATTATCAGCACATCGATCAAGAGGAACGGAAACTGAAGTGAAATAATGAATACGGCGCGAATAAGCGCACTTACCAGACGAGAGAGACAGGCCATCACTTCGAGAAGATCGTCTTCGAGCCACCGAATTAATGAGTCGGCCGCTAATCGCACGGAGTAATGTGAAAATTTCAGCGAGCGAGAGGCGCGAAGAAACGAAAATGTGTATATTCAAATTCATACTGTGGGCATCCGTGGCGAGACCGGCGCGAAATTGCATTCGTTCGGCTATCTGGCAAATGAAGCGGGCCAGCGCGACTTGCTGTTCATTTGCGTGTTCACGTGTATCGACTCGTCGTTTATTCGCGTTTTTGAGAATCCTCAGAGTCTTCTTGATGGTCGTGCTGCAGACCTCAAAACGATAGTTGCCGTCGGAATCTTTCTTGCACTCTCCTGTTTCGGTCTTCCAGTCTAGAAACTCGTTGATTGATTCCTGAAACGTGGCAGTGACATCGAAAGAACCCTTTTCATAATTTTCCGCATTTTCCAGAAATCTGTTAACGATCCGCTCCATCACTTCGCGGGAGAAACGGACGAGGAAAAGACCTTGAAATCTCTTCAAATTGCCGTTCATGAGATGTTCCTCGAAGGATGTTCTATTTTCATCGAGCTTGAGCTCTTCGGAGATCAGCAATACTTCAAATTCAGTTGGTTTCCTTCGCAAAAACGTGAGTTGATAGCAATGCTTTCAGGCTACAGTCGCAACGCAAAACATACTCGGATGTTTATTTTCTACAAGATCATAACGCTATTGATTTTATACAATTCACATGTAGTTTGCGTAGCTCGGATGGCAGCAGCACATGTCAGAAGAACGAGCGTCCGTGTTTGTCAAGTCCCAAGAACGTGATCCAGTGCTTGAAGGCATTATTCAGCGCTTCGCCCGAGTGCACCTCGCCTCTAAGACGGCGATTGAGGAGAACGCGCAGGAGCAGAAGGTTGCTCTCACAACCAACATGTTCTCGCTGTTCATGAACAAGAAGATCTCGGTGTATCAGTACCACGTGGACGTCGTCGTGCAGAGTGGCTCGCGCCTGGGCTCGCTGGCGAAGAAGACAGGATGAGTAAGTCACCGCCGACCTATACAACTGCTCTAACTCGGACATTTCAGTTTCATTGCGATCGATCACAAGGACCAGTGCTGTGCTGCGTTTCGCTTGGCCGTCCGCGGACAGCGCAGCTTCTTCCAACAGCCAAATGGCATGTTCTACGATTTGCAGGCTACGCTCTACTCGATCAACAAACTTGTATCCGATGTACGATTGACTCAATGATCATTTTGTTTGATTTTTGGAGTTTAGGACGACGTTGTAAATAAGATCAGGAAGGAATTCCTCATCGATGGAATGAATGTTGTGAAGTGGCGGGCGCTTCCGTTCGCCGAGGAATTTTGGGACGTTCAATTGTCTTTTGGCTGCGACGAATGTTGGAAGGAGGAATTGATTCATCGCGCAGCAATTTGCATTTCGACTCGAGCGCGTAAAAGAGGACGTTGCGGGATCGGTCGTCACCACTTCTCTGACGATGGGGCGCTTCCTCGTGCTCGGAGCGATGCTCCTTCCGTTCTGCTTCGCCACTCTGCGCTTCTCACAGAACATCGCCCCCTGCGAAAGCTTGAACATACCACATTTCCTAACGGTCTTTCTAAGTTTCCTCCGGAAATAACGTTCGCTTCGTTGCCTATTATTTCGACTTTTCTGTTTTACAATGCTCGTTTTTCGATGCAATCGCGGTGCGGCCATCGCGATTTCAACTATTTGTTTTCGATTGCAATCACTTAATTTGAGTACTTTTTCAGAACTCCTGTCTCTCGTATGGCCGTCCTCGAGGTTGTGGACGGCAGCAGTCAGCTGCTATCATCAGATAAGTCAAATGTCTTGTTCTACATGATACTTTGTGGATCATTTCAGGGTAAATGCGACGAAGCTTCCTGCCGATGTTACCTCGGATGATCGAATGGACTCCCCATCATCAAACACGCTGGTTCCAAACGCGCACAACGCATCGGCGACGACTTTCGATTGATTAGAACTGATTAGGACGGCATAGAACTATAAGCGAACAAGTGCTACTTTATCAGATAGGTTATCAAATGGAACGTTTGATTCTTTGTGGCCCCATTTCAGACACCGTGTAAACCGAACCAATCGAAAGTTGGAACAATCAACCGAGGATCAACACGTCACCACTTCGTCATCTACATTGATTCTCAAATAGATTATGAAAAGTTATGTTGTTTACTAGTCGTTATAGGTTTATACAGTATATACATTAAATGAGATCAATCTTACGAAGTACTATTAAAAGATGGACAAAATACGCGTTGTAAATGAACAGTTGGGAGGTGACCACATGCAATTTGTGCAATTGGGTTTTCTAGCAGGACGGTTACGGCGAGTACGATCGCATACTTTGCTGCCTTAACCTTCCAGCTGTCGTACGGTTTCCTACAATGTATGTATTGTGGGAGGTTAGTGCATTGAGTACTCACAACAGCGCCATGCAAGTGATTCCCCGGATAGCCGCCATGCAAAAGGTGGTGAGGTTCACGCTAGAATAATGTACGATAGGGCAAATGATTGTGCTCAAATTTCTTACGTGTAGGGAGCTTGCTGGGCCTGTGCAATCTCAAAACATGCCTCCACTAACCAGATCACCAAATTGAACTTTGACCCGTACCTTAAGTAGATAAAAAAATTAAAAAAGAATGCTATGTGGACTAATACCAGGTTGCGCTTATTGTTTCATGCAGAAGACGCCAACGTCCACGGGCAGAGATTGAGAACGCCCCTTCTGCGTAGTGGAAATCGCTAGCGTGGCCGCAGTTGTGAATGAGCATGTTGAGCGCATCCTCATCTTCCAAGTATTTTGGGATCATAACCCATGAGTGTTTGCGCCTATAAGTTACCCAATACTGTTACTGTTACTGTTAATGTGATACTGTTAATAATATTGACTCACGCAAAACGGGCGCGCAGTTGTGCCACGGTCAACTTTGCTGCATGGCGCGAAGGCTGCGTCGGGTCGAGCGGCATCTGCTCGCTGAAGAACAGCAATCCCTGCGGACCAGGCCCTCCTGCCGGGCACTGAATGCACGTCTCGCTGTCCTCGTATGCTTGTTGGTTTCCGTCGCCTCCGGGTTGTCCGTCTTTTCCGTTTTGGCCGTTCTCTCCGTGTTGTTCGGGTTGACCTGGAGGTCCTGGAGGTCCAGCTGGGCAGTTCGAAGCCTGCTTGGCGCAATCTGAGTCAAAATAATGAAAAGATGACAACAGAACGACGAGTGCTCACTGCATCCCCCGCTTTCGCTGCCTCCGCTCACTCCCTGGTCGTATCCTTGGCGTTTGACACGAGCGAAGAGGCTTTCAAAGTTGATGAATTAGCCATCTCGAACCTTCTTTGTCTCCATCATCTTCCTCCACGCATCGGTCGCGTAGAACTGAAACAACAATCAATTAGAAGAAGACTTCAAATTCCAGAAACTCACGTTGAATTCATCCAAATCATCGACGACCTCGCTGTACAGACGATTGACGTCGTTGAGCACGATGACCGAGATGGCGATTGTCGCTAGAACGGCGACGGCGCTCGTCGAGCTACCGAAGAGAACCACCACGCGACGGTAGGTCATCGCAGGCCAGCGGATTGATGAACATTCCTGGCAGCTCAAAGCCGAGTTTATAAGTTTCTCTGCTATCAGACAGTAAATCTAAATGACTTTTTGGGTGAACTGATTGGGCGGAGGCGGTGAGCGAGATGACATGAATCAGCGGTGGTTGTGAGCGGATAAAACGCCTGAAGCCGTTGTTTTCGTTGTTAATCTGAAGATTACGCCAGAGAAGTCTGTCGAATTGAGCTCCTCAGCTGCACAATGTCGCTTTTTGTGCGATTCCAGCGAAAGAAGTTTAAACTAACGCACAGCGCTATTACATCATACTGACAAGTCACATTTGACTACACGATACTGCAGTTGATCGAAAAGCTTCAAGTTCTGGTAACCAACATTTATCAGCTCAATTCACAAATCATACATTATCTGCGAACAACAGTTATCAGAGCATCTGCGGAAATGCAGAAAGCACCAGAAGAGAAAAGCCACAAAGCAACCCAGAAATCGACTTTGTACCGCTTGACTTCATTTTTCCGACCGAGGTGTCTTTGTTTGAGGACTCGGGACCAGTGGTTGTAGGCGCTATTGTGGTCGTTGAAATCGCCGCCATCCGAACGGGTTCTACGGGCGCCCCAACTGGACTTCTTGAAATATGTGTCTGTTGCCCACAGCGAATAAGCACGGCTCTCTGAACAGAGCACATTAAAGCAATAACCCGAGGAAAAGCCTACTTCATATGAGATCTCAGGAGGTAGAAACAAAAGTTCTCGGACAATGAGTTCGATACCGTATTTGGACCCATATGTGCAATGCTTCTTCGAGCGCGTTGTCCTGATCCCATTGACCAACGAAACAATCCATTCATCGTCTGCAGGGTCAACAGCATCAGCTGATTCGTTCAAACGACGGCTGTGACATTGAGGAGGTTTCAAGGCGATGTCGACGACCGGGAATTTCATTCCCTTCTGAATATGAAAATCAAATTGGTATCTCTGAGTTTGTCCCAACTTACACACTGTCTGTCGCGTTTGGGACGAATTTATATTTCCGTGAACCACCGCGATCGGTATTCGTAAATCCTCCTTCGTAATACAATCGGTCCTCGTACGCGAAGGAAGCGAAACCATAGAGGTCAGAGGGTCCCCTGGGTCTCTTAAATTCCGATTCGTTCGATTTGAGCCGTTCTTTGGGATCAACAGACCTGGATTTAGGAAGACGAATATAGGTTTGTCTCATCTAGCATCTCTGCTGATTGTGAGTAAAAACTATCAAACAACCACAATTTAAGCAGATGGCAATCCACAACGTTCGCACGCCTTACCTGGGGGAGTATCCGCTCGAAAAAAGCCTTCGACAGGCGCGTGCATCGCCAGAAGAGCGTCCGCATCAAAAGATGCACTCGGCATGATGTTGCTCTGAGAGAGACTCATGATCTGAAAAGTCGAATTAGACTCAAAGGACAACTGGGAGGCGCCATACATGCTCCATATTCTAGACGCCACACATTTTTTCCGTTGTGATGGACATAAGACTCAATAAAAGAAAAAATCGTTTTTTGTTTCGGTGATTTCGGAGGTTTCCGTGATGAGCAAGGGTGTTCACCGGATAACCGAAACCGATCCGAAAACCGGCACCTCTGATACAGTTTAACAGTCGTTAGGACGGCGATCAACACGATCAAGCGATTCCACAACCTTTTAATTGGTCAATTCCTAGATCCAGATCCACCAACGGCCGTAATGTGTATTGAACTCTATGATGACGCGAATTGGGGGAGGGAAAACATTTATGTTACGGGGAGGAAGAGAAGGTTAGCAAAGAGAACAAAAAACAATCATTAAAACGTTAGATTAACATACAATCAGGAACGGTCTCAGAGGTCACATAACACCGCACAGCAGCAATCCTCCTCGGCCTCTCTGGCATGATTAACATAGCCTTCCTCGGCACGCCTCTTCTGCCGACGCATCCACAGGTACAGCAAGTAGGTGGTGACGAGGATGGGAACGGCAGTACAGACGAACATCCCGAACATGACCAGTGGGCGGACGGTTTGTGCTTCAGCTCGTTGTCTTTCCATCTCCTCCCAATTCAGTGGTGATCTTATATTGAAAGGGGGCATACGGGGAGCAACAAAGACCTTGCGACCATACAGATGGTAGACAACGGGAGTACACTTGGGCTCCTTGATGAGCACCAAGTAATTGCTCGCCGTTTCAGCCAATTTCGGATCCGCGTACCGAACTGCCCAGGTTCCCACAACGCTGTAAGGCTTCTTAATCGGGTCAGTGTCGAGATATTCAAATCGTTTGCGAAGGCGTCGGACAGCATCAATATCCTTGTTCTAGAACAAGGTTTCATAAAGACAGTTAATAAATGAATAACTTACGGAGTATGTGCGGTGAATTGGAGGAACATAGAAGTTCTGGATTCGGCAGACCTCCTCACCGGCGATAATCCAAGGAAAGAGTTTCAGCTGATCCCAGACCAAGCCTTCCTTCAAGACGAAGACGTGATCGGCGTCATCCGGCTTTCTGGTCAGCGCGAGATCGACTCCGTAAAGGTTTGGGACCCGAAACCAATCGTTTGCGTCCTTATCTACTGGTTTGGTGAGCATGAAGGGAACCTTGGAAGGAGACTTGCTGAATTCAAAAACTCAGATTTTCAGACTTAAAGAGCCACTTACAAGGTGGGAATAGGCATGTAAGCTGCTCCTATGTTGCGCGTGAAGGTGATCGTTCCGTTTGGCAATTCATTTCCAGGCCCATACTCGGCAAACATCACCAGAGAACGCTCATGGTAAGGGGATTGCATGAAGACGGCGCGCCGCACAAAGTATTGGTCATTCAGTTCATTGCAACCTGAAATACATGAAAATTACTATACGACCATCTAAAGGTGAAAAATCTCACCTGCACTGTCGTATCCTTCGGGCAAGTCATGGTAGTATGGCAGCTTAGGAAGACGGAACAGGCATCCGCCATACCACTCGAAAATTTCGAAATTCTCGGCGATTTCCTCATTCGTAATCATGCAACCTTCATCGGTCAAGGCGCGATGCCTGTACGAGAACGGTGGAACGGGAGTTGTCACGGGCATTGTGGGAGATAGCTGAACGCTCTGGAAGAGCTGTGAGGGTCCGTAAGCGAGAAGACAAGAGTTGCTAAATTCACGAATTTCGAAATAGATTAAGTAGAGTGAAAAACTGACTTCGTTGAATGCGCACGTATGTAGAAACAGTCTAGCTCGGTTTCGTCGAAGAGGATTTCTGTCGGTTTTCCTGACACATTGACGGTGATGCGACCGTTAAAGGCCGTTGTGAGGTTCAAGTTAGGGTGGCATCGAGTCTTGGTAGTGAGGAGTGATCGATAAGAGGCAATGACCTGATGTCCGTTCCTTAAGCGACGTTCATGACACACTGGATTTGAGGGCGGGTGAACTTCTGCGACTGGGTGCTTTACGCCGATCTAAAAGTGACCATAGACGAGAGCAAACAAATATAAACGACTTACACATGGATGCCATTTGTTGTTGGTCAATTTAAAATGCTTATGCTCTTCTTCCACAACTGTACCGTTTACGAACAACGTCTTGTTGAAAACAAAGGAATCAAGATCGTCAAGAGGAAATGAAACATAGCTGCCGTCAGCAGTTGTGATAGGCTTTTCCTCGAAATGTGGTACCTTCAGGATTTCCATCCATAATGTGCTAAAGTATTCTATTCAAAAACGAATTTACGTCCTTGCACTTACGTCCTGTCAACCACGTCGTAGAAGAGCTTGCTAGGGTAAGGCTTGCCGATGCTGATCTGATCGTCTGCGAGATTAATGTGGCGCTTCCCGTACTGGAGTACGATTAAGCGATGATCTTGATCTTGGTGGAGGCGAACCACATGTGAAAAATCTGAAAAATCGTCATTACCACCGAAGACTCATGAATTGACGAACCTGATTCACGGTCAAAGCTAACAGGATTTGTGTGAAAGTCTGGATCCTGAGAATCGACAAAGAACAATTTCGCCAGGTCAACGGGTAATCGAATAGTGTCCAGTTTCTTCCCCATGTGGTCAGGAGCGTACGTGAATACGTGTCCACCGACGTATCCAACGATGCGCAGGAATTCAGCACCTGGGAACCAATTCTCATGGAGTGTGTTGTAATAGAAATGTTTCCGATTGCAATTGGGAACGAAATCGTCTGAACGCGGAGCATGAAACAAAGAACGGAGCGCGAGTCAAACACAAACCTGGATGAGAAGAAATGCCAGAGCAAAAGACGAGCACGAAAACAACTGCAGCAAGACGAGCCTTCGAGGCGAGGAGCACGGATGTTGGAGTCATCTTCACGAGAAATTCGTAGATCCGCAGGTTGAGGAACGAGCGGGTGATCGATGTGATCAACGAAGAAGAATGGACTCGCAATCGTTGTTATAAAGACAACCGCGGGTGTCTCGTCGCGATTGGGACTGCTGACGTGTCAATGTCTGCATTTCAAAATGTCTACAGACAGTCGCACGTTCGGTCGACAGACGCTGACGCGATCACGCAACTCGCAATCAGTCGACCGACTTGCATCCGCCGCGAGAAGTCGCTTCCGTCAGCCGCTCAGTTCCCGTGATCGAGAAGACGATGAGTGCGATGAAGACGCTGCTCCTGCTCACCGCCCTGTTCACTCTGCTCGATATTGCGAATGGTGAGTTCTGCATTCTCATCTTTTGTCGTCAGTTCGCTGATTTTGCAGCTCGGCATCCCTGCACCGCCGAGGAGATGGAGGGCCTGCAGATCGTGGGCTACGCATACAAACGCGTCTTTCGGTTCACGAATTACACCGGCTATATCGAGTTGCATGATGAGCTCGATAAGACGTTGAAAGAATCCGATGTGCTGGGTGCGGGTAGGATTAACTATTTATTTATTAGTTGGTAAACTACCGGTCTCGTTCAGACATTGGCTACCTTGTTCATCTCCATCAGGGTTTTGACCGTAAACTAATTTTGCTGCGATATGGTTTCCATGGCGAAGACAAAGGTGAATATGGTGGCTCCAGATTGCAAGCGAAATGGATTTACAACTCCGAGATCTACCTTGCTGTATTGGACGATGCGTATGTTGATCTTGTAGCCGGCACTATAACTCCAGAGTTTCAGGTCGGTTGATTCCAGAGAAGCGGTCCAAACGAAACGGTCAGGATTTGATTGTGATTGCTCCCCTGAGGAAAACAAAGAATTCGCTTCTTTTGTATACGGCCACCGCATCTATTACGAAGGCGGATATACTGACGTCGGGCAGAAAGGTTCAAGATATTTCGAGTTTGTTTCAAACGCTAGCCTCTGTGTAAGTTGCGTCCGGTTAACTCAACGATGCAATTCTAATTTTTAGACTGAAGTGAAATTCCCGGTTGTCGACATCGCTGTCGATCCACCCACCTGTCACAATCGAATGCTCAACGAGACCGCCGACAGCGAAGCAGCTGACGATGAATGGATCGTCGCGTTGGTCGACGGGATTCGAACAACGCGATCCAAGACGCTTTGCGGTCAAACGGATGATGTCCGTAATCCATACACCGTTGTAGCTAAGAATGACAACGTGGATCTTCCAAACCACGACGTCTATTGTTATTATCTGAAGAAACCAGGGATGAAGTAAGCATTTGAGGTCTGCTGTTTGTTCTTATAAGCTGTTTTCTTCAGAACGCCGTGCCTCTTCGCTGCAGGAAACAAGTACGTATTTATCGATGTGCAAGTGGAGCCGGCGAATCCCGTTCGGAAGGCGAAGAAGGTCCCGACCACAAATTCGCCCATTACGACTGAATCCGCACCTGAAGCCGCATCTAGTCAACCGAGTACCAAAGATGAACCGGATACAAGTGGAAGAACAACTTCTTCTTTCGTTCTTTATGGGGTTTCTGTTCTGTGTTTGCTTTCGATTCTTTGAGGTTCGTGTTTTAGTTCCTGTTTAATAATACATCCATAGCTTGCGTTTGACTTTGTCGCTCACACAAAAATGCTCTCTCTTAAACGCGCAAACGCCTTTTGTACGGTTTGGACCTGGTTTGCAAATCCATCAATTTGGATGTGGAAGCCACTTGACTACCTACCATCCACTTGCGCAACTCTTGTCTCAATTCCAACTTGCGTCAAACTGAAATTTTTTTTCATTTCATATTTCGCCTCATTCACTCAATTAGATTCACTCAAGTAGATGCAAGTCGCTCTTCAGGCTGAAGAGCTACTTGCATCTAAAAAGTTACTTTGGAGTTACAGACTCCAAAGTAACTTTTTTAACTATCAGGGTCACGCAGGAGATCTTAACGCACTGGCGCCAGGTTACATACGACTTTCCTCTCTGTGTGCTCTGTACATGCGGCAGTTCATATTGGGGCATTTTTAAAAAAGTGTTGTCTTTCTGAACTAATCAATCATTTTCAGCCACAATTCAATAGGCCACGTCAGTAGCAGTCAGTCGCACGTTCGGTCGACAGACGCTGACGCGATCGCGCAACTCACAGACAGAGCTCTGTGAATCAAAGACCGATTTGCATCCGCCGCGAGAAGTCGCTTCCGTCAGCCGCTCAGTTCCTGTTGATGAAGAAGACGATGAGTGCGATGAAGACGCTGCTCCTGCTCATCTCCCTGCTCACCAATGCGAATGGTGAGTTCTGCATTCTCGTCTTTTGTCGTCATTTCGATCATTTGAGCGCGGCGTGGTTGCACTGCCGAGGAGATGGAGGGCCTCCAGATCGTTGGTTACGCATACGAGCGCGTGTTTCGGTTTACGAATTACACCGGGGTGATCGACTTGCGAAGTGAGCTCGGTAAGACCGTGAACGAACGTTCAGATGTGAAAGGTAGTGGTAAGTTGATCTATTTATTCATTCATTGTGGGGGAAATATCGTGTTTCGTTCAGACGTTGGCCACCTTGTTCATTTGCATCAAGGATTTAACCGCAGGTTGATTGTACTTGGGTATGGTTACTACCACACAGGCTCAGATTCATCTGGTGATACTTTTTTGCGAGAGAAAATCATATACCGACCGGAGATCTTCCTTGCTGTATTGGACGAAGCGTATGTTGATATTGTGGCTTGAATTCCAACTCCTTGTAAATTTCAGGTCGGTTGATTCTAGAAAAGTGGTGGAAATGACATGATTCGATTGAACGTGAACATCGGAAGGATGTCACGGTTTCGTGAGCGTCATAAATGTTTTCAAAGAACCCGCATGGCAACTGATTCTCAGTTAAAGGCCAGCCGTACAATCCCCCGGGTCTCATGGAGAGCGTTGGCCACAGCTAACAATTTAATCTATTCCACGAACGAAGGTCCGGAACGTTCCGCGTGCATCAAGCGCCTCGCCGGGATGATTTTTCGAGGCGCGACGAGTCGCCGCGGCCCCGGTTGAGGTGCCGGCAGCGTTCGACCGCCGATCGGAGTCGACGCACACATAATCCGAACCAGAGCCATAAACGCATTCACATCCAACTTCGATGGGCTGCGAACGGCGCACAGAGCCTCTCGACCGCTCAATGGAGGCCAGCGCGGACGAGACTCTTCAACAACGTCGCGATTTCGTTGAAAAACGGCGAAGAAGCTGACGAGTACGTGCAGTCGATCGGCGAGCAGATCAGGGTTACGGTACTGCTGACCGGACGGGAGATAAACGTCGGGAATGTTGCCCGCTTGGACACCGGATCGTCGCCGACATCGATCGCCCGTAAAATGACTTCGGTCTTCCGTCTGCGACCTTCGAGCGCGTCCGCTGGATCGAAGAACGAAGCGCCGAAGAATTTCAACGACGACATGGCGACCAACAAGTCTTCAAACCTTCATGTAGTTTGCGTAGCTCGGATGGCAGCAGCGCATGTCAGAAGAACGAGCGTCCGTGTTTGTCAAGTCCCAAGAACGTGATCCAGTGCTTGAAGGCATTATTCAGCGCTTCGCCCGAGTGCACCTCGCCTCTAAGACGGCGATTGAGGAGAACGCGCAGGAGCAGAAGGTTGCTCTCACAACCAACATGTTCTCGCTGTTCATGAACAAGAAGATCTCGGTGTATCAGTACCACGTGGACGTCGTCGTGCAGAGTGGCTCGCGCCTGGGCTCGCTGGCGCAGAAGACAAAGGATGAGTAAGTCACCGCCGACCTATACAACTGCTCTAACTCGGACATTTCAGTTTCATTGCGATCGATCACAAGGACAAGTGCTGTGTTGCGTTTCGCTTGGCCGTCCGCGGACAGCGCAGCTTCTTCCAACAGCCAAATGGTATGTTCTACGATTTGCAGGCTACGCTCTACTCGATCAACAAACTTGTATCCGATGTACGCTATCGCAATGATCATTTTGTTTGATTTTTGGAGTTTAGGACGACGTTGTAAATAAGATCAGGAAGGAATTCCTCATCGATGGAATGAATGTTGTGAAGTGGCGGGCGCTTCCGTTCGCCGAGGAATTTTGGGACGTTCAATTGTCTTTTGGCTGCGACGAATGTTGGAAGGAGGAATTGATTCATCGCGCAGCAATTTGCATTTCGACTCGAGCGCATAAAAGAGGACCTTGCGGGAGCGCTCTTCACCACTTCTCTGACGATGGGGCGCTTCCTCGTGCTCGGAGCGATGCTCCTTCCGCTCTGCTTCGCCACTCTGCGCTTCTCACAGAAGATCGCCCCCTGCGAAAGCTTCTACGACTTCGGAATATCTTCAAGGAAACAAAAGTTTCACTTTTAAAAATGCGACGCTTTTAAGTGGATGCGTTCCAACGACATCGGGCACCCTAATCAAACGTGCTACCACTCAGCTACGCATCCCAAACAAATACCTCTCCTACTTGTTAGTGATGTCTGCCACACAATAAAACCAGGTCTTGAGACGAACATACCACATTTCCTAACGGTCTTTCTAAGTTTACTCCGGAAATAACGTTCGCTTCGTTGCCTATTATTTCGACTTTTCTGTTTTACACTGCTCGTTTTTCGATGCAATCGCGGTGCGGCCATCGCGATTTCAACTATTTGTTTTCGATTGCAATCACTTAATTCGAGTACTATTTCAGAACTCCTGTCTCTCGTATGGCCGTCCTCGAGGTTGTGGACGGCAGCAGTCAGCTGCTATCATCAGATAAGTCAAATGTCTTGTTCTACATGATACTTTGTGGATTATTTCAGGGTAAATGCGACGAAGCTTCCTGCCGATGTTACCTCGGATGATCGAATGGACTCCCCATCATCAAACACGCTGGTTCCAAACGCGCACAACGCATCGGCGACGACTTTCGATTGATTAGAACTGATTAGAACGGACGGCATAGAACTATACGCGAACAAGTGCTACTTTATCAGATAGGTTATCAAATGGAACGTTTGATTCTTTGTGGCCCCATTTCAGACACCGTGTAAACCGAAGCAATCGAAAGTTGGAACAATCAACCGAGGATCAACACGTCACCACTTCGTCATCTACATTGATTCTCAAATAGATTATGAAAAGTTATGTTGTTTACTAGTCGTTATAGGTTTATACAGTATATACATTAAATGAGATCAATCTTACGAAGTACTATTAAAAGATGGACAAAATACGCGTTGTAAATGAACAGTTGGGAGGTGCCACATGCAATTTGTGCAATTGGGTTCTCTAGCAGGACGGTTACGGCGAGTACGATCGCATACTTTGCTGCCTTAACCTTCCAGCTGTCGTACGGTTTCCTACAATGTATGTATTGTGGGAGGTTAGTGCATTGAGTACTCACAACAGCGCCATGCAAGTGATTCCCCGGATAGCCGCCATGCTAAAAGGTGGTGAGGTTCACGCTAGAATAATGTACGATAGGGCAAATGATTGTGCTCAAATTTCTTACGTGTAGGGAGCTTGCTGGGCCTGTGCAATCTCAAAACATGCCTCCACTAACCAGATCACCAAATTGAACCCGTACCTTAAGTAGATAAAAAATTAAAAAAGAATGCTATGTGGACTAATACCAGGTTGCGCTTATTGTTTCATGCAGAAGACGCCAACGTCCACGGGCAGAGATTGAGAACGCCCTTCTGCGTAGTGGAAATCGCTAGCGTGGCCGCAGTTGTGAATGAGCATGGTGAGCGCAGCGTCATCTTCCAAGTATTTTGGGATCATAACCCATGAGTGTTTGCGCCTATAAGTTACCCAATACTGTTACTGTTAATGTGATACTGTTAATAATATTGACTCACGCAAAACGGGCGCGCAGTTGTGCCACGGTCAACTTTGCTGCATGGCGCGAAGGCTGCGTCGGGTCGAGCGGCATCTGCTCGCTGAAGAACAGCAATCCCTGCGGACCAGGCCCTCCTGCCGGGCACTGAATGCACGTCTCGCTGTCCTCGTATGCTTGTTGGTTTCCGTCGCCTCCGGGTTGTCCGTCTTTTCCGTTTTGGCCGTTCTCTCCGTGTTGTCCGGGTTGACCTGGAGGTCCTGGAGGTCCAGCTGGGCAGTTCGAAGCCTGCTTGGCGCAATCTGAGTCAAAATAATGAAAAGATGACAACAGAACGACGAGTGCTCACTGCATCCCCCGCTTTCGCTGCTTCCGCTCACTCCCTGGTCGTATCCTTGGCGTTTGACACGAGCGAAGAGGCTTTCAAAGTTGATGAATTAGCCATCTCGAACCTTCTTTGTCTCCATCATCTTCCTCCACGCATCGGTCGCGTAGAACTGAAACAACAATCAATTAGAAGAAGACTTCAAATTCCAGAAACTCACGTTGAATTCATCCAAATCATCGACGACCTCGCTGTACAGACGATTGACGTGGTTGAGCACGATGACCGAGATGGCGATTGTCGCTAGAACGGCGACGGCGCTCGTCGAGCTACCGAAGAGAACCACCACGCGACGGTAGGTCATCGCAGACCAGCGGATTGATGAACATTCCTGGCAGCTCAAAGCCGAGTTTATAAGTATCTCTGCTATCAGACAGTAAATCTAAATGACTTTTTGGGTGAACTGATTGGGCGGAGGCGGTGAGCGAGATGACATGAATCAGCGGTGGTTGTGAGCGGATAAAACGCCTGAAGCCGTTGTTTTCGTTGTTAATCTGAAGATTACGCCAGAGAAGTCTGTCGAATTGAGCTCCTCAGCTGCACAATGTCGCTTTTTGTGCGATTCCAGCGAAAGAAGTTTAAACTAACGCACAGCGCTATTACATCATACTGACAAGTCACATTTGACTACACGATACTGCAGTTGATCGAAAAGCTTCAAGTTCTGGTAACCAACATTTATCAGCTCAATTCACAAATCATACATTATCTGCGAACAACAGTTATCAGAGCATCTGCGGAAATGCAGAAAGCACCAGAAGAGAAAAGCCACAAAGCAACCCAGAAATCGACTTTGTACCGCTTGACTTCATTTTTCCGACCGAGGTGTCTTTGTTTGAGGACTCGGGACCAGTGGTTGTAGGCGCTATTGTGGTCGTTGAAATCGCCGCCATCCGAACGGGTTCTACGGGCGCCCCAACTGGACTTCTTGAAATATGTGTCTGTTGCCCACAGCGAATAAGCACGGCTCTCTGAACAGAGCACATTAAAGCAATAACCCGAGGAAAAGCCTACTTCATATGAGATCTCAGGAGGTAGAAACAAAAGTTCTCGGACAATGAGTTCGATACCGTATTTGGACCCATATGTGCAATGCTTCTTCGAGCGCGTTGTCCTGATCCCATTGACCAACGAAACAATCCATTCATCGTCTGCAGGGTCAACAGCATCAGCTGATTCGTTCAAACGACGGCTGTGACATTGAGGAGGTTTCAAGGCGATGTCGACGACCGGGAATTTCATTCCCTTCTGAATATGAAAATCAAATTGGTATCTCTGAGTTTGTCCCAACTTACACACAAGTCTGTCGCGTTTGGGACGAATTTATATTTCCGTGAACCACCGCGATCGGTATTCGTAAATCCTCCTTCGTAATACAATCGGTCCTCGTACGCGAAGGAAGCGAAACCATAGAGGTCAGAGGGTCCCCTGGGTCTCTTAAATTCCGATTCGTTCGATTTGAGCCGTTCTTTGGGATCAACAGACCTGGATTTAGGAAGACGAATATAATAAACGCAACGATCCAACATACGTGATATTCAATACTGAAAGTAGCGGCAAATTGTGAAGTCTTGTTCTATTTGTGAGCATTCGCCGTACTGAAGTACAACGAGCTTCTGATTGAATCCTTGATGGACATGCACAAATTCCCCGAAATCTAAACAACACACGGTAGTTTAGTCGAGAACTCCTCGGTTTACCGGTTGCGTTTCGATAGACGTCCGCCACCAAATGGAACTGTTTATCCAACATAACAACTTTGGCGTAGTCCGTGAAGCGAAAGACGCGTTCCAATGCGTATCCAACGATCTGCAGTCCTTCCATGTCCTTTGCGGTGCATTCAGGCCGCCCTGCAAACTCACAGAAATGAAGACAAAGATCAGGACGCAGAAACTCACCGTGGGCGCTGGCGAGCATCGTGGACAAGTACAGCAAAAGCATCATCGGCGCCATCAAGCGTGGCGATCAACGGGAACTCAGGAGCAGAGCGATGAATCGACCTCTCGCGCCGGATGCGAAGCTGTCGACTTGCGCGATCAGCGTCCGACTAGCGACAGAACGTGCGAAATACACGCGTTCAAATTTCGTTGGTGACAACTCATCAGATCGTCGCACACGACCTCATTCTTATCGTTGGACGCTTCTCACTCACGTACATATCAGAATCGCGACCCGGTTAATGTATTATTCAAGTAAAAATATAAAATGCAAAACAATTTAAAAAGCAAATTCCTCGACGTCGTCCTCGTCAATCGCACAAAAGTCCAATTCAGTGTCCGCAGCAAGCATGCGGTCGTACAGCTCTTCAGCTTTTTGTACTAGGTATCCATCCACAGCACACATGCAGTGCTCGATCGATTCCATGGCTGAAATGGAAAGTTTTACCAACCAAGGGAGACAAACACAAGCCTACCATATCTTTCGAGCAAATACAAGATGTCGATGGACTGCTGCTCGTCCTTGGCGAAATGGAGTAAATTTAGAAACGTGATGATGATGTCCGACGCTATCTCACTGTCGCACGTGATCAGAACTTCGCAAAGTGGAGGAATGGCATCCAACTGCAGCAGGAGTTGAGCTGTATTCTCTAGGCGAGACGCACTCCGGAAAGCGAGCACTACCATCTGAAGCAACAATTGAATTCATTATAATGCTGCTCTACTTACCTCATTCACATCATAATTTCCTAGTTGGAGTACTTGCTTCAGCGCGACAAATAGATCGGCATCGACGACCCTCTGTACTTGCGAATTCGTTCCTTTGACAACGTTCGCAACAAGCCGTGCTATTTCAAAGTTGGTCCGACCAGCCAAGCGATCTTCAGCATTGTGTTCGACGCACATCGCTGCACGTGCGAAGCGCAAGACGTCGATCGCAAGGAATGTTTCGACTTCATCGCAGCCAGCGTCACAGATGTCCGCGATCAAGCGAAGAGTGTAAAGACGGATAATGCGATCATCGGAAGAGAACGATGCCTCGAAAATACGCACAAACTAAAAGTTGAAAGTTTGAATTTGACCGCTGAAAGAACTTATACCCCAAGATCGATGATCAATTTCGCTTTCGAAGCCTCCTGTTCAGAGATGTACGTCATTGACAACAAGCGTATCAATTAGTCCCCTAGATTTCGGATTCCTTAAATAGTTCTATCTACCATCGACGACGAGTCTCTATGACAACTTACGCATGTCGTGTGACGTTCGCAACGATGATATACAGTGCCTTCAGCAAATCGAGCGCTACATCGTCAGGCAACGTCGGTTCGTTCCTGTCGCGACGGCAAAGACACAGAAATGCTTCAGCCAAACTTTCCACCATTTCGTACGAAGGTTCTCCATCAAGCAGTCCGGCCAACAGCCTCATCGCGTCAGTCTTCGCTTCCAGATTCCACGGAAAGCAGATTTGAGTCATGTAGCCAACGGATCTCACGCATGCGGCGCTCAACTTCTCGTCGGTGGATCGGGTTGCTTCTGCGATTTTCGGGAAGAGATCAGCCTGGCAAACTGCTTTCGCACAATCTGCATTAGTCGCCGAAATCTTTGCGAGCATCATCAAAGTGCGGTCATGTATAACGTCCTGCCTATAAAATTAAGATAAACTAGAACCGAACCATACAACGCTACTCACATCATAGCTCCAATAATTGACATGACATCTGCAGTAAGCAGATCCTTGACGAATGGGTCATCGGTCTCTACGATCGCATCCATCCTGAGCAGCGCTTGTCGCCTCAACTCCACGTCTCCATTTCGAAGATCATTGAGAATGGCTACAACTTCATCGCCCGCAATATTACTAAAAATTGCGCAAGAAAAATTGAAAACAACCCACGAACAATGAACCTACCAGACGGACCCAAGACTACGACGAGCTTCTATCAATTCATCGCGTTTGTCCTTGCGGATGCTGACCAGCCGGTTGTGGCGACCCTGGCGCAGTGAATCGGCCGTCTTAGCGTTGTTTTTGTACTGTGACTGGCGGTCTGCCATCCTAGCGATCTAGTCTAGAAGCCAATAGTGTCACTGCGTGGAACCACAAAAAACAAAAGCGGCGAAATTATGAGGAGCAGAGAAGCAGAAATAATTGAAAATGAACTACAGCAGGATTAGATGGGAAGTGAGGCTCGCAACGAATGAACCGCTATTGATAGGAGAGATGATGTAGAAATTGTATGATTGATTTAGAAATAATAGCGCTTGAGCGCACGAATAGCGGACGCATTAGTGAATGACAAACAAAAAAACTACAGCAGATTGTGAAGATTTATGAGTGCGCAACGAACAATTCTTGATCTGAAGCTCGCACATGAACGCACTAAATATATAAATATTCGCTAAGGCGCGCACAAGAAACAGCAGAGCGCGCATAAAATCAACCGCGAAGAGCACGGATGGCATGGCGAACGCAGAGAAAAATGCGTATTTAGCGAAGTGAGCACAGAAACAGCGGACGGATCGGTGATTGCAGAACATGAGAAAATCAGAGAGAGAGAGAGAAAAACAAGAACGAATTCATGCCAGCACAACACAGTCAATCAATTCAGATGCAAACGGTCGTGATACACGAGGTTCAACAATCAACAAATTAAAAAAACCGATCTGCATCGCGCCTTCATCGTGTTCGTCAGCCCACTCGCTCGCACAGTGGTCGAAAACTCCCTCTCGCTCGCAGTATCCGCCGTTGTGATTCCTGGCGCGCAAGAATGATACGGTAAATAGCCGGTCTCTCTTCCGTTCTCTTCGTTGTTTTCCATTGCTCTCTTGTGCTCTGAAAGTGTGAAGCGTTTTGCCGCTGGAGTTGACACGTTGGTTCTTCGTCTTCTTCTTACCGAATCCGTTTCAAGTTGAAACGTGTCACAACAATCAATTAGAAGAAGACTTCAAATTCCAGAAACTCACGTTGAATTCATCCAAATTATCGACGACCTCGCTGTACAGACGATTGACGTCGTTGAGCACGATGACCGAGATGGCGATTGTCGCTAGAACAGCGACGGCGCTCGCCGAGCTACCGAAGAGAACCACCACGCGACGGTAGGTCATCGCAGGCCAGCGGATTCTACGGGTTCTACGGGCGCCAATTGGACTTCTTGAAAGACGTGTTTGTTGCCCACAGCGAATAAGCACGGCTCTCTGAACAGAGCACATTAAAGCAATAACCCGAGGAAAAGCCTACTTCAAATGAGATCTCCAGAGGTAGAAACAAAAGTTCTCAACGTCGAGAAGCTCCACAGCACCGTTACTCACAATGCGTTCTATAGCGTATTCGGACCCATATGTGCAATGCTTCTTCGAGCGGGTCGTCCTGATCCCATTGACCAACGAAACGACCCATTCATCGTCTGCAGGGTCAACTGCGTCTGCGGATTCGGTCAAAAGACGGCTGTGACATTCAGGAGGTTTCAGATGTCGACGACCGGGATTTTCATTCCCTTCTGAATATGAAAATCAAATTGGAATCTCTGAGTTTGTCCCAACTTACACACAAGTCTGTCGCCTTTGGGACGAATCTAAATTTCCGCGAACCACCCCGATCGGTATTAGTAAATCCTCCTTCGTAATACAATCGGTCCTCGTACACGAAGGAAGCGAAACCATAGAGGTCAGAGGGTCCCCTGGGTCTCTTAAATCCCGATTCGTTCGATTTGAGCCGTTCTTTGGGATCAATAGACCTGGATTTGATTTGGATTTGGATATGCGCTGACGAGCTCTCGCCAGAGGAAACAACTCCTCTGTGCGTTCCAAGCGGAGTCGGCCGACGGCCTTGGCTCTATAGGTTAGGTTGTCGTAGAAATTAGGATAATTTTTCACGAATTTCAATCTAATTTTTGCTCTTCAGTCCTCTTTTTAGACGTTGTTAGCCATTTTTCGTTTTCAACTAAATTTCAAGAACCGTAATGCTGAGCTTCTCAAAGTTAACGTTCTTAGACAGAATTTTAAGCCAAAATCACTAAATTCCTACTGTGAATTACGGTGGTCTAAGTGCACTCGTCTCTGTTCGCCCACCACAAAAGGACAAACATGGTCGGCGACCGGGTTGTTTACCTAGCAGTGTTCAAAGGGCAGATTTCAAAACAGCAACAATGGGTTACGGTATGAGTGGACGACTACCTTGCTCTTGTACAGTCAGGGTTAGTAGATCTTGATTTTGCTAAATCGGAATTACATTCTAATTGTTACCACCACTACTCGTTTTGACTGTTTTGGTCTGAAAGCTGAAAACACGAAATGTTCAGCATCTCAAATTAAAAAATTTTTCTGTCAAATGACGAAACTGCTCTGCGTTTATTATACTCAGTTTCGTTGAAATAGACGCACTAGCTGGTTGCGATCTTCGTGATTTCCGTCGCGCTGAAGAGTTCTCGCTAGAAAAACCAATTTCTCTATGCGTTCGACGGTCTTGGCCCCATAGGAAGCCCGAAAGCTTGCCTAAAAATATCAGCTTATCAGCGCACTTTCGGAGACGGCCATAATTTCCATTTCATTCCACTTTGATCCGTTACTTAACAACAACAACATTCGCTGTCTTGTCTCCGTGCCGCTCGGTCGGCTCTTCGCCCGCTCTCCGTTTGCTGTAATCATGACCAATTTTTGTAACAATTCCTTTGTCAAATCTTCTCAGTCCGAATCCTCTTCTCCTGATATTTTACCCGTCCATTCCCGTTATTCCACGTACCGTCTGACCGAATTCTCCGAAGAATCAGTCCTTATCGTTCGAAACCTCTCCGAATCTGAGTCCTCAAGCTCTTTGCGACGCGCCGAAGATGATTACCAGTCTGTCCTCGGCATCCTCAAATGTCTTGAAGTCGAAGTTAGGCCGTCCGAAGTCACCTGTTGCCGTATTGGGTCGCGCAGTCAACGCTCGCGTCTACTCAAAGTGCTCCTTCCTTTCCCCGAACAAGTGCAAAACGCCATCCGGCGATCACCTCTGTTGAAATCGTCGCCTTTCAAAGGTGTTTTCGTCCGCCGTTCCTTCTCTGCAGAGGAACGTCTCTCTCTGAAAGAATCTGTCCCTGAAGCCGAAGCAGTCGTCAGCGAGAAGAAAATCGAAGAAATTATTCCCTCTTGTGACCAATCGATCGCCTGTTCTGAAGTCGCCGAAGCTGATCTCCACGGAGATAGCGACGGCGAGCATTCCTCCGCTCCATCTGATGACTCACTCCTCGCCCCGACCGCAACGACCGCCGATGACGACAACAACGACCGTAATCCCGACTCTGTGCTTCAATCCGAAGCTGCTTCCACACTTCGGCATCACATCGAGAACTTTTCCGATCTCTGTCACAGTACCATTTATCTTTGCGAAGATATGTTTGCTTTTCCAGAATCTTCCACCGATTTTCCCGAGAATCCGCTCGAATTTACCGAAACTCTTGAGAACTTCATTCAATGTCTCATCCTCACGAAGAAAGACATCCTTCAGGCCGCACAGCACCTTTCGTCTGTCCTCAGCTCTCTCGGTCCTCCTACAATGAACAAAATTCCACCGCCCAATTCCAAGAAGAAAAAGAAGAAGAAGCCGCAATCCAATCGACGCAAGCGTTGATTGACCGCCATCCTTAGTCCCGTCCCTCTAGCCCTTTCCTCTGTGCGAGCCTCTCTCAATTCCCTGTTATAATTTAACCGTTATCATTCCTGATCTTTTAATCGTCCTTTCTCCCCGTTCAATTTTTCGTTCCATCTTTCTGTATTGTCTCTTTATCCTCTGTTTACACTCACGGATAACCCCATTTGCCCGATGTCTGTGTGTTAATCACTTTTCCGTCCAGCTTATCGAACGTGGGTTTTCCACCCACCCCTACGCACCATTATCGTTCCCTTATCTTCCGATCATACTATTCTCTTGAAACTTGCAATATTGTCTGTGCGTATTAAATTAAATTAAATTAAAAATTTCATTCCACTTTGATCCGTTACTTAACAACAAACAACCGCTTCATTGCGAAATGAGACACCTGACATCTATCCTCATTGCAACGTTTGAAAGACGTGCGCGCGGTGGCTCATTGGCAGTGCGTTTGTCTGTTGTGCGCGGTGTCTGAGTTCGACGCCCGGTGGTGTCGTCTCTTTTGTGTTGTGTTCTCTGAACGACCGGTCGTTTCAACGTCTCGAATGACTCCGGTGCGGACAGAAATCACACACACAAACATACCGTCGGTTTGTGCTTTATGGAGGGGGATGTTAATTTCTAAAATTTTGCGCGTGCGCGCGGTGCGTGCACTCATTGGTAGCGCACTTGTCTGTTGTGTGCGGTGTCTGTGAGTTCAACTCCACAATTGCTGTTACCAGATTAAAAATTTACGTGTAAAACGATCGAAAACGTGGCGAAATATCGGGTTGATTTTTTCGCTGTGCGGAATTTCGCGAATTAGGCATTTCGTGGTAATGACGATCGCGTTAACGTTGTTCGCGGCAATCTCGGGTCACCGTTGCAATAGGTTCGCTTTAACTCATTAACTTTAATAATGCAAGAAGAATTACAAAACTACAAAATCCGTCGTCTTCAAAAACAACCACACATCAGCCATCTAGGTTCTCTGTTGATACTTGATGCCGTCGTTGGGTGGCAGCTGGCTGATTGAACGTGCGTTCAGCAACAATTTCCAACTCAAGTTCTTCCTCTGAAATGAAGTGCAACGTGTCGCCAACGTGACGTGACGGAGACGAAGTGACGGAGAACGCGTAGCCAACGACAAGATTTGAGTTTGGAATTCGCCAATCCGGGTAGAGATCGTAGAGTCGGCGTCTATCAAACCCCAAGTTACTTATCTTAATCTTCGCTCCCTCCTTCAGTTCGCCCGCAAGAGCGCGTTCCAGGAACAGCACATACAGCTCGTAGTCGTTTGGCAGCGGCCCTGGAGCGTGCAGACGATGGAATCTCGCTGAACGCACAAACCGATCAAACAGTTCAGCGAATTCTTCCGGTTTCGGCCTCCCTAAGCCGGCTTTTAGAAAAATCGATTCGACGGTTCCGTATTCGAGTTGTTGTGCCATTAGATCGCTTGTGTCTAGGCCCTCGTAGCCCTCTATCGAAACAAAGCGCATGCTGTTTATGGACGCGTTGTAGCGAGCTACAGACTTAAAGTGGCAGTTTGCTACGAGAGACGCGACAGTTGGAAGAATGCTGCGTTGAAAATCCTTCAGCGTAGTTTTAATGGTTTCTGCGTGCACCATCCAATTCTGAAAGCAAACGATCCTGTCGTATTTCAAATCAAGATCTTTGACCGCAACTTCAGACCGGTCAAAATTGGCCAAAGAACAGCGGTACTCGACAGTCTGGCCTTTCACTGCGCATACGAATTTTAGGTTGCGCCGTTTAGCCTGATGCACGAGGCCAACTGCCGACCAGAAGCCTGAGGAGAGCTGCGTGATTTGATCGAACAACTCCAGTCGCAGCAGTTGATGGCAGACGGAATCGACAAAGAGAAACGGCGCGGAATCCATGTTGAGAGGTGCAGAACGGTAAACTGAGGGAGAAACATTAATGGGCCACAAGCAATCCATCACGCATCGCTTGCGTCGCATCGCATCGCTTGCAATTGCTCGCATTACAGCTTTGCTCGTTTACTTGGAATCGAGAGAAAGCGACGTCGAATGACGTGAATTGTTATCAGATTAACTTTGAATGACGGATTAGAAAGACGCGCCGTTAAGTGTGATTAGGCTCTTCTAGAAATAGGCATGTCAGCAAACTGTCACGTGAAATGTGAAACGTGAAATGTCAGCAAACTTATAACAAATCCTTGCAGCGGAAAACATTCTTTTGCACGAATTCAAGTTCAAATTCCACGAATTTGTGCGGAAATGGGTGCAAAAAAATGCCGCTGCGCCGTCGACTGTGCGTCAGGACATCTTGGCGGGCAGTAAATGTGGTACACAGATCTTTTGAAAGTTGGTGAAAGGTACAAAGCCAATTGAACAAAAGATGAGCCAACGCAACCACGCTTCTCGCACTTGCAACGATCTAAGTGAACTCACTCAGTTCAACATAAACTCCTTCCCAGCGGCCAAAATCGTACAGTTCGGCCTTGAAGGCTGTTTTCCGGTTGCAAGCGCAAGCTCGAATCGCAATTTTACTTTACAAAGTAATAACACAAATTTATTGCACGTTATTGTACGAACAAGAGACATTACTTTGCTCGTCTAGTATGAGCGAAAGCGACGTCGAATGACGTGAAACGATGTTTGTGCTCTAACAAGGACATGTCCCCCTACGATCGGACCAAATTTGGCACACACGTAGGCAATATGCTTGTTAAGGAAACTCCAAAATGACTTGGTAGGCGAATAGCACAGAGCCAATGCTTCAGACAGCCAAGCGGAAGGCCAAAGGTTCGAATCTTTTTGGACACAATCTTTTTTTGATCATGTTTTTTTCTCGTGTTCGTTACTTTTTTATACTAAAATTTCGAAGGGAGAAGTTCTATTTATGCTTTACGCGTTCAGTAATAAGTGGCTCATTTACGATACGCTCCGCTTCGTAGGTGATTTTCCGCTTTTAAGTAATAATATTACGTTTATTAGTGTCTCAATACTTATCCGCAGCTCAGTGAGCCGACTATTATTGACTGGAATAACTATTTCCGTCTTTACATTCTGAATTATCAGCGAAAATATGATGAGATGCTCGGCGGACCCGGAATCAACGTACAAATTGATGAGAGCGTTTTTCGCGGAAAGCGCAAATACGGGAAAGGCCGAAAATTAAAAGGAGATGAACTAAGCACGGAATCGGAATGCTGGGTTTTCGGATGCATCGATGAAAAATCTAAACAGTTGAGATTTGATAGATTTGGTTCCCGTAAGCGCTCTTTTTTGGTCACCTAGTATTACTGGCGCTTTTTAGAATAGACGAAAGGACACGTTGCACGCACTGATTTTGAAGCGCATCGCGCCTGGTTCCACAATTATAAGCGACGGTTGGGCAGCGTATACTAAGATAACAACTGACTTATTGGACGATACTGGCAAATCTTTGTATCAGCATAGAGTAGTCAATCACTCGAACACCTATGTTGAAGCTGATGGGACAAATACTAATCTGATTGAACGAGCGTGGCGCGAGCCTAAACTTCGATTACTCGGCATTATGAGAGGAACTAGCGCTGAACTTCTTCCCAGCCATATCGCGGCCTTCCAGTTTTTTTTTTAATAACGGACATCGACGTTGCCGCAACGTATTTTATCGTTTACTGGAAATTATGAGAGACAGCGATGGCATTGTTACTCGCGAAAACCTTCCTGCAAGTGACGAGGAAGACTTGACCAGATTTTACTGATTATTAAATATATTAAATATACTTTTCGTATTTATTCTTGTTTCGGGGGTTGTGGCGCAGCTCACGGGGGTCGGGGGGTTGTGGCGGAGATATTAACGTGGGGGCTGCCGCCCCCACACCCCCGCTAAATTCCTTATTGGGGGGCAAGCCCCCCAAACCCCCCGTCCAGAAAATTTGCACGACTATCCTCATGGCCATGCTGTGGGATGTGTGGCGCAGCGCAGAAGGAGCGGGGGATGTGGCGCAGCGCAGAAGGAGCGGGGGATGTGGCGCAGCGCAGGAGGAGCGGGGGATGTGTGGCGCAGCGCAGAAGGAGCGGGGGATGTGGCGCAGCGCAGAAGGAGCGGGGGATGTGGCGCAGCGCAGAAGGAGCGGGGGATCTGGCGCAGCGCAGGAGGAGCGGGGGATGTGGCGCAGCGCAGAAGGAGCGGGGCATAATTAGCTCAGTTGCAGCTGGCGGAGCAAAGCGACCAGCAATTGAGCGGAGGGTGGAGCAGCAATGCTTCGATCGACCGGTTGATTTCCGAGTCAAAAATGACGAAAATGGGGGGAGGAGGAGCAATCAGGGAGGGGGGGCCAGCTTTAGTATTACCGAAATTCGCCACGCAGAACAACAAAATCATCGGCAAGGGTGATTAGAATCACGGCGAAATACATAACAGCCGCCGTCGAAATGACGGTGACGGTGACGGTGACGGAAGTGGTTTTATACGTACGTGAAGTCGCACGCTCATAATCGTGTGTATTTGTATTTAGACGGAATGTTTATCGCTGTGTGATATCTAATTTCGCATGCATTTCTGTTCAATAAATCAGCGATTCACAAGTTGAAGCCGCCAGCTGCTCCTGACGATTAGTTGCGATCAATTTTCGAATGAGTTTTCTTTGTTGTGTAATTCCCGAATAGTGCAATGTTGGAATTGCTTTTTGCTTTGAATTGCGAACTAAGAATTGCTTCTTTTTGTTGACAGGCGCTCGACGCTTCCGCGCTGGCAATTCTCTATTTGGCACCATTCGAGAAAGCGAGTATTTATTAGTATGACCGTGTGATTAACCGTGTTGGTTCCGACACGATTTCAGCCGCGCCAAAACATGAGAAATGTGCGGTAAAATTGTGAAATCAAATGTGCGAGACGTTAGAATTTTGCTTCACAGATTCATTTGAAATTTGAAATATTAGTTGTGAATGTTGGCGCAAATCTCTCCTTGTTTGTCGATTTTTGTACATTGTTCATTGCTTGGCGGGGTGTCGATTATAAGCGCGCTCAAATATCAGATTTCAGCAACTTTTTATTTCTTTTTGGGGAAGGCGTGTATTCTCAATGTGTGTTGGTGCGGTTTGGATTATTTTGTTATTGCTTGTCTAACGACGTCTTTGGGATAATCTGAGGTATATATAGCTTCACGCACCGATTTATTTTTTCACGTTTTATGAATAATGCGATTGATTTGCGACGCCTATTGCAATTTTGGGAATATTTCAGTGATTAGTTTTCGTAATGGAGGACGAGAATGTTTCGTTTGAGACGAAAAATAAGGAGAACGATGTGTCAACGCCTCCACCAAAAGTTGACAAACGCAGCGCCTCTCACTTCTTCTCGCCATCAAACCCCTCTGTGACACCAAGATCGGTCCAGTGTCCGAGCAAGCGGAAGACTGGCAAGTCCATCACTCCTCTCAAGAACGTATCGTTCAACGACCGAGGAACTCCCAAGCAGCCGTATGCCGGAGATAGCATCTCTGAACATATACTTGAAACGTCATCGTTTGATGTGGTGAGTCTCAGAATTTTGGTATTTCAATTGTCTCAAAACTTTAGAACACTGACAACAGTGAACTGTTTGAGAATCAAGGAACTCCCAAGCAGTCGTATTTCGGAGACTGCACTTCTGAAGAGATACTCGAAACGTCATCGCTTGATGTGGTTAGTTTCAGAAATGTCGGTATATTTTATGAGCTCAAAACTTTAGAACACTGACAACAATGAACTGATTGAGAATGAAGGAACTCCCATGCAGTCGTATTTCGGAGACTGCACTTCTGAAGAGATACTCGAAACGTCATCGCTTGATGTGGTTAGTTTCAGAAATGGCGGTATATTTTATGAGCTCAAAACTTTAGAACACTGACAACAGTGAACTGATTGAGAATGAAGGAACTCCCATGCAGCCGTATGCCTTAGATTGTACTTCAGAAGGGTTACTCGAAACGACAACGTTCGAATTGGTGAGTTTCGGAAACGTTTTTCTTTGATGAACTCCAAACTCTAGAACACTGTCCACGCACTCGGAAACAAAATGCAACACTTGCAAGTCAAAGTTGCTGATGACTTTAAAGAGGAGATGGAATGCCCCGGAAAGCTCGAAGCTGAGAACATGGAGCTTCGAAGTATCATTGAGATGCTAAAGAAAGACTTGCAGCAGCTTCAAGAGCTCAGTGGGCAGGCGTTCCAAGCTGGCGAAATCAGGGATGACCTCCAGAAGTCGGAAGCTGCTCAGGAAGATTTCCAAAGCAAGCTCAATGACCTCAACGTGCAGATGGAAAGTGCAGAGAAGGTCGACGCCGAGAACAACGAGCTTCGAAGCACCGTCGAAATGCTGAAGGAAGAGCTGCAGAAGTCGGAAGCTGCCCAGGAAGACTTCCAAAGCAAGCTCAATGAGCTCAACGTGCAGATGGAAAGTGCAGAGAAGGTCGACGCCGAGAACAACGAGCTTCGAAGCACCGTCGAAATGCTGAAGGAAGAGCTGCAGAAGTCGGAAGCTGCCCAGGAAGACTTCCAAAGCAAGCTCAATGAGCTCAACGTGCAGATGGAAAGTGCAGAGAAGGTCGACGCCGAGAACAACGAGCTTCGAAGCACCGTCGAAATGCTGAAGGAAGAGCTGCAGAAGTCGGAAGCTGCCCAGGAAGACTTCCAAAGCAAGCTCAATGAGCTCAACGTGCAGATGGAAAGTGCAGAGAAGGTCGACGCCGAGAACAACGAGCTTCGAAGCACCGTCGAAATGCTGAAGGAAGAGCTGCAGAAGTCGGAAGCTGCCCAGGAAGACTTCCAAAGCAAGCTCAATGAGCTCAACGTGCAGATGGAAAGTGCAGAGAAGGTCGACGCCGAGAACAACGAGCTTCGAAGCACCGTCGAAATGCTGAAAGAAGAGCTCCAGAAGGCGGAAACTGCCCAGGAAGACTTCCAAAGCAAGCTTAATGACCTCAATGTGCAGATGGAAAGTGCAGAGAAGGTCGACGCCGAGAACAACGAGCTTCGAAGCACCGTCGAAATGCTGAAAGAAGAGCTCCAGAAGGCGGAAACTGCCCAGGAAGACTTCCAAAGCAAGCTCAATGAGCTCAATGTGCAGATGGAAAGTGCAGAGAAGGTCGACGCCGAGAACAACGAGCTTCGAAGCACCGTCGAAATGCTGAAAGAAGAGCTCCAGAAGGCGGAAGCTGCCCGGGACGACTTCCAAAGCAAGCTCAATGAGCTCAACGTGCAGATGGAAAGTGCAGAGAAGGTCGACGCCGAGAACAACGAGCTTCGAAGCACCGTCGAAATGCTGAAGGAAGAGCTGCAGAAGGCGGAAACTGCCCAGGAAGACTTCCAAAGCAAGCTTAATGACCTCAATGTGCAGATGGAAAGTGCAGAGAAGGTCGACGCCGAGAACAACGAGCTTCGAAGCACCGTCGAAATGCTGAAGGAAGAGCTGCAGAAGGCGGAAACTGCCCAGGAAGACTTCCAAAGCAAGCTTAATGACCTCAATGTGCAGATGGAAAGTGCAGAGAAGGTCGACGCCGAGAACAACGAGCTTCGAAGCACCGTCGAAATGCTGAAGGAACAGCTGCAGAAGGCGGAAACTGCCCAGGAAGACTTCCAAAGCAAGCTTAATGACCTCAATGTGCAGATGAAAAGTGCAGAGAAGGTCGACGCCGAGAACAACGAGCTTCGAAGCACCGTCGAAATGCTGAAAGAAGAGCTCCAGAAGGCGGAAGCTGCCCAGGAAGACTTCCAAAGCAAGCTCAATGACCTCAACGTGCAGATGGAAAGTTCAGTGAAGGTCGACGCCGAGAACAACGAGCTTCGAAGCACCGTCGAAATGCTGAAAGAAGAGCTCCAGAAGGCGGAAACTGCCCAGGAAGACTTCCAAAGCAAGCTTAATAACCTCAATGTGCAGATGGAAAGTGCAGAGAAGGTCGACGCCGAGAACAACGAGCTTCGAAGCACCGTCGAAATGCTGAAAGAAGAGCTCCAGAAGGCGGAAGCTGCCCAGGAAGACTTCCAAAGCAAGCTCAATGACCTCAACGTGCAGATGGAAAGTTCAGTGAAGGTCGACGCCGAGAACAACGAGCTTCGAAGCACCGTCGAAATGCTGAAGGAAGAGCTGCAGAAGGCGGAAACTGCCCAGGAAGACTTCCAAAGCAAGCTTAATGACCTCAATGTGCAGATGGAAAGTGCAGAGAAGGTCGACGCCGAGAACAACGAGCTTCGAAGCACCGTCGAAATGCTGAAGGAAGAGCTGCAGAAGGCGGAAACTGCCCAGGAAGACTTCCAAAGCAAGCTTAATGACCTCAATGTGCAGATGGAAAGTGCAGAGAAGGTCGACGCCGAGAACAACGAGCTTCGAAGCACCGTCGAAATGCTGAAAGAAGAGCTCCAGGAGGCGGAAGCTGCCCAGGAAGACTTCCAAAGCAAGCTCAATGACCTCAACGTGCAGATGGAAAGTTCAGTGAAGGTCGACGCCGAGAACAACGAGCTTCGAAGCACCGTCGAAATGCTGAAAGAAGAGCTCCAGAAGGCGGAAGCTGCCCAGGAAGACTTCCAAAGCAAGCTCAATGAGCTCAACGTGCAGATGGAAAGTGCAGAGAAGGTCGACGCCGAGAACAACGAGCTTCGAAGCACCGTCGAAATGCTGAAAGAAGAGCTCCAGAAGGCGGAAGCTGCCCGGGACGACTTCCAAAGCAAGCTCAATGAGCTCAACGTGCAGATGGAAAGTGCAGAGAAGGTCGACGCCGAGAACAACGAGCTTCGAAGCACCGTCGAAATGCTGAAAGAAGAGCTCCAGAAGGCGGAAGCTGCCCGGGACGACTTCCAAAGCAAGCTCAATGAGCTCAACGTGCAGATGGAAAGTGCAGAGAAGGTCGACGCCGAGAACAGCGAGCTTCGAAGCACCGTCGAAATTCTGAAAGAAGAGCTGCAGAAGTCGGAAGCTGCCCGGGACGACTTCCAAAGCAAGCTCAATGAGCTCAACGTGCAGATGAAAAGTGCAGAGAAGGTTGACGCAGAGAACAACGAGCTTCGAAGCACCGTCGAAATTCTGAAAGAAGAGCTGCAGAAGTCGGAAGCTGCCCGGGACGACTTCCAAAGCAAGCTCAATGAGCTCAACGTGCAGATGAAAAGTGCAGAGAAGGTTGACGCAGAGAACAACGAGCTTCGAAGCACCGTCGAAATGCTGAAAGAAGAGCTCCAGAAGGCGGAAGCTGCCCGGGACGAAAACCAAAGCAAGCTCAATGACCACAACGTGCAGATGGAAAGTGCAGAGAAGGTCGACGCCGAGAAACTGAAGAAACAGGTAGCTGAAATGGAAGACGAGTTAGATAAGGTCGACGAAGAAAAGGAAAAACTTCTGAAGGATTTGATCACTGCTCGCCGACAAGCACTTTCTCTCCAGTGCGAGTATGGTGTGATGACTCCTGAACAAGCTGCAGCTGACCTTGGTGACATCTCCTATCATCCTCCATCGTGCCGTTTCACTGCAAATCAGCTCTCGCTAATCAATGGATGGATGAACCCCTCCACGTCTGGAAAACCCGCTTCCACTGTTCCGCAATCGTCCCCGAATGAAACAAAGTACGTAGGCCTTTTCAAATTTTGTTCACATTTCGGTTTGCTTCAGAGATGAAACAGTCGCGGAAGTCCAAACTCCGGGGAAGACTCCTGTGCGAAGGAAGCAAGATTCGTGTCGTCAGCAATAATTATGTGATGCGTTGTATACCGATTTTTCAGTAAATTCTGTGTTTTATGATCCCTCTTGTTTTAGATAACGTAAAATGAGTGCCACGCGCCACCTCTAGCGGTCAACTCACCGTTTTCTGAATTTCGGGAATCGTAGTGCAGATCCGCTGCTGCGGTACCGTAACCCAGCGCTCAGCAGCGTTGACAAACGCGAGCGCGTTCATCATTCCGAAGCCGAATTTCGAGTTGACGTACAGACCAGCGCCGTTCATGTGCCAGCCGTCGTTGTTGTTGACCAGCGGCTCCGGTGCCGACGTCCACAAGGCGATGTGCTGCACGTCGCGCCAAGTGAGATTGCGATTCGCTTCCAGGCCGAGCGCGATGATTCCCGCAGCGATTGGCGCCGACGCTGACGTTCACGCATTGGTCGTTCAGATCTGGAAACAACAGGTGGATTGAGGTTTCATGGCGATGAGGAAACGATTCTCTGCGGTCTCAGCGCGATCTGATTGATGACGCGATCTCACGATGAGTGAATTTCAAGATTTTACGCTGATTTTCGAGAGAATTGACGCATTTCTGCGATTTCTGGATCGTTTTCGATTATTTATCCTTTTTGCGTGCATTTTTGTGTATTTCCGATTTAGATCTGCTTTCGGCTTGTCGAATGAATTGTTTTACTTTCAGATGGAATTTTCAAGATTTGATTTCATCGTCAAAGACGCGAAGAAGGTTCTCTATTATTATTATTTAACTGGTTTAACCATCGCTCATTTTAGGCCGAAACGAAGAAGGATAAGCGGGATAAATTTCAAGGAAAAGATTACAAGCGTTTGCTCGAGAAGGCTGAGAAGAGAAAAGAGATGATCGAGATCATCAAAGACAAAAATCCTGAGAAAGCTGAACGAATCGAAAATGAGATACTGTGGAAGAATGCTCTCAGTCGCGCTGCAGGAGTGAAGGTGAAAGACGATATCGCGTTACTTAAGAAGAGCGTTAAAAGGAAGCAGAAAATGAAAGAACGAAAGAAGAAGAAGTGGTCCCATCGTGAGAAGCAGGTGAAGTCTGATGAAGAGAAGAAGCAGCAGAAGCGCGAGACCAACTTGCGCAAACGCAGAGAAACTGTGAAAAAGGCGAAGATAACCAAACTGCGGAAGAAGGGGCGCATCGCCTAAAGCTGGATGTTGTACACTGTTTACTGTTATCTTGTTACTTGTTGATATATACTTGTTGCTTCACGACCGATTTATTTTTTCACTTTTTATGAATGATGGCGATTGATTTGCGACGCGTATTGCAATATTGTGAATATTTTTAGTGCAGATGGAAAGTGCAGAGAAGGTCGACGCCCGAGAACAACGAGCTTCGAAGCACTGTAGAAATGCTGAAAGAAGAGCTCCAGAAGGCGGAAGCTGCCCGGAAGACTTCCAAAGCAAGCTCAATGACCTCAACGTGCAGATGGAAAGTGCAGAGAAAGGTCGACGCGAGAATAGCGAGCTTCGAAGCATCCTCCATCGTGCCGTTTCACTGGGCAAATCAGCTCTCGCTAATCAATGGATGGATGAACCCCTCCACGTCTGGAAAACCCGCTTCCACTGTTCCGCAAATCGCCCCGAATGAAACAAAGTACGTAGGCCTTTTCAAATTTTGATTCACATTTCGGTTTGCTTCAGAGATGAAACAGTAGCGGAAGTCCAAACTCCGGGGAAGACTCCTGTGCGAAGGAAGCAAGATTCGTGTCGTCAGCAATGATTATGTGATGCGTTGTATACGATTTTTCAGTAAAATTCTGTGTTGGCTTCTTTAGTTTTATTTACGAT
>MQUG01004084.1:0-19237 GCA_007213375.1 Steinernema feltiae | reverse complement strand
CCCATTTTTTTAAATTTTAACTTCACAACCAGAGAAGCCAATTTAAAAAAAAAAGTCCGAGCCGAGGCCACGAGCGGTTTTTAAACAACTTTTTTTTAATCGTTTTCATCCATTTTATCGTTCATCGGCGAGAAATTGCGGCGAATCGCGTATCGGGCTGCGAACTACGTCATTTTGGCTTTCTCAGTCAGCAAAACGCATCAATTTTATCTTTTTCTTCCCTTTTTTTTCGCTTAAATTCGTGTGTTGCGGTATATCCCCAGCTAAATCTGGGTTGGCGAACAAACAGCAAGCGTCAGAATTTTGCATGATCGCCGAAACTTGATAGCAAATCCAAAAGCGCGACAATCGCGTCAAACCAAATTTAAATATACTTGATACCTCAAAAACCTAAACATTTTTCAAATTCCCAGTGTGAAGTTCAAAAAAGACACTTTCTGCTTGTTCGTCGATCCAGATTTAGCTTAGAACGTACCACAACACACAAATTTGAGCGAAAAAAGAGAAGAAAACAATAAAATTGATGACTTTTGCTGATTGGGAAAGCCAAAATGACGTGGTTCGCAGCCCGATACGCGATTCACCGCAATTTCTCGCAGTTTTCTTGCTTATTATAATGCTTGCTAGTGTGTGACGGAGTGTGACCTCCGCGCCTTCCATGTCGTAAAGCAAACAGACGCGCGCCCTGTGACCCGATATATAAGCGCGTGTTATCATCACTCGGGACCTTCGGACCCCGAGTGAGCATCCAATAAAGTCGTCAGACTCTCCGCCCTCGGGTATCCAACACGCATCAAAGGGAAACCCACCTTAGACCCACCGGAGGAATCGCTAATTCCTTACTAGTGTTCGGCGGCCTCGATTGACCCTATCTCGTACAAGGCTAGAGTTATTTTCCCCAAACAGCCGCGAATTGGTTGAAATTGCCTTCAAGACGGCCAATTTGGTCATTTCGTGCGTCACATAATCAATTTTATCGTCGTTTTCTTCGCTGTTTTCGCTCAAATTTGTGTGCTGTGTACGTTCTACGCTAAATCTGAGTCGGCGAACAGGCAGCAAGTGTCATTTCTCAACTTCACACTGTGAATTTAAGAAATGTTGAGGTTTTTGAGGTATCAAATTTGTTGGGGTTGTTGGGCTAAATGGGGTTGAGTGAGAAACAAGGCAGCACGAGCATATTTATAGGAAACTGTTGATGATCTCACAATTGACGTAATTTAAAATTGTGATTCTTTGAAATCTGCAAAATTTGTGCAAAAAGCGTCCTTTACGTCATCGCCTCATACGTCTTCCTCGACCACCAACACCTCCTCCTCCGCCGCTTCCACTCCATCCTGATCGCGCAATTATCGCTCGCCGCGCGCGCGCCTACTTATTTCTGACCATGAAATCGTCTCACCTACGCATCCGTCGTCGACTAATCCGCCTTGTCTTCAACCTGTCTTCCTTCCCTCGCACAACCAACAAACAAGCACAGCTAATCGTGACCGCCGCCGTGTACTTTCCTACAAAAGTGCCGAGATTACATGCGCGCGCGCACGCACAAGACGCAAACCGGTGCGACTTCGAACCGGATCGTTGCGCGCAGCGCAGCGCAATCCAGCCTCATTACCGTATAAAGACGAGCGTCGCGCAATCGGACATTTCGCGACGTTCGGAGTCATTTACATCCTCAAACACTGCAGCGAATGGCGGTGCTGTTCTGTTTCTGTTTGCTGCTCGCCTCTTCGTGGGCTTATTGCCCGCCGCCTGGTCAACTCGGCCCTTGCGCTCAGCGATGTGGGCCTACGCCTGGTCCTGGATGCGCTCCCCTACCTCTACCGTATCCGCCACCACAGGGCCAAGGCCAATTTCCCTACCCGCAGGGTGGTCAACTACCGTATCCACAGCCGCAGCTCTACCCAGGCGCTTATTATCAACCAAAACCTATGATTATCAAGGAGACAGCGGTGATCAGGAGACCTTCGACGTCGAATCCTGATTTAGGAGACGATGAGTTTGCGACCGCACCGCCTCGGCCCTACGATGAGTCCACCGAAGCGTCGTCTGAGGTCCTGAGACGACCTGATCCCGTTCCATTATATCCTCAGGGTCCTAGGGAGAGTCCTTTGCCCTCAGGCTACGCTCAAGGTCCCCGGGAGTACCCTCTGATCCCACCACAACCACTGCCTCTACCTCCTCAACAACCCTATCCTGGTGGTTGTGGGAATCTACCGTATCCACCGGGTCCAGGCCGACCAATCTACCCTCCGCAGCCTATTCAACCTCAGCCAGGTGAGCAGCTCCAGCGCATAGCTCTCAAAGACGCCAATTTTCAGGCGGTTATCCCTATCCTCCACAGCCGTACCTCCCTCGTCCGCCCTATCCTCAACCTCAACCCCTACCGTACCCTCCGAGACCTCCATTTCCAACAAATGACTGCTGTGGACGTTGCTCAGCTCCCTGCAGATACAAGAATCGCCATGTGAGGGCCTATGATGCCAAGCATCTCAGTTCTAAAGCAATCGCAGCCGCCAATGACCCAAAGTGCACAAGTGACAAGCTGAAGGCGATCCTCAAGAAGGTATTTCAGGGATGCCAAGCCATAAACATGCAATTTTCAGAACATGGTCGCAAATCTGACCATAGCCAAGCGGCTGATCCAGAAATCGGCGGAGGAGAAGTTTGGCGGCGCGTTCAACGTGATCTGCAGTCGGGACGACTTCACCTACGTGTCCAGAAGCAGCCAGTTCTGTCTGCTGGAGCACAATGGTCTGATGTGTTACGCTTTCCAGAGTTAAGAGTGTTTTATTGACTTGCTGCGATTCGATCAAATAAATCTCATACGTTCGGTTTGCACGAAACAAAGCGATGTGAAACAAGAGATGCTGACCAGTTGTTACCGAAACAGTAATTCCGGCCGTTTAACGTGATGTTGATGGCATGACCGTTCCTCCCGACCTGAAATTGGTCTACATCAACCCAGGAAACACAGGTTTGTGGCTGCCAGGGTGTGAAACGACAAAAAATCGAGTTGATTGGTCACTGTTAATGGAAAAAATTAATGACAATTTTTGGCCTCTTTCGGACAGGAAACCACGAACCTTTGTTTCCTGGGTCGATTTAGACCAGTTCGAGGTAGCGAGGCCTTCAAAGTCACGTAAAACGGCCGGAAATAGTTCAGACGCTCAAGGTGAGTTTGAAGCCTACTTGTGGCACTACTTTTGGTACGATAGATTTAGGTTTCTAGCCTACAAACTCAAGCCTTACGTACCATAGATCCAGTAATCCTCATGTTCCCAAAAACTCAACGCAAAAATTATTTTATTACCAAATACAAACTCATCAAAAAGCCTTCGTTTTCACCGATTTTTAGCGTGTGAAAGTGAGTTCAATCATTTCATAGCAATACGTTTTTGCCTCGACAACAACTCCATCCTCTCGTTTCCATCGAACGTTCTCGGTTGATTTGTTGATCTGCAATTCACGTCGGAAATCCCTCAGATCGGCCAAACTAAAATCGAAGTGAGCCAGAAAAGAACATTCTTTAACAGCGCCACAAAGCGGCTTTGCAAATAGGCTGTCGAAGAAGCTTTGACTAAATTTGAAGTCTACCGTTTTATGCATGATGAATTGAAACGGTTTGGTCAACGCAAATTCTTCCAATTGAGCCTGAAATGTGTCAGAAACTTGGACATCATCGAGCTCAATGTCATGCAGCATGTTCGACTTCAGCAGATTACTCGTGAAATCCTCAATGTGCTTGATATTACCCCGAGTGCCAAGTCGGCAAATCGGCGAATTACGGTAGAGGGAAAGTAACTGACGGAGATTGTCAGGAGGATACGCATCAATGCGAGAAAGAAACAACTGAGTCATTGACGCGCAGGGTACTGTAAACGCGAGAATACGAAGGATCTCCTCGAATGACGATTGTTTTGTGAGGGAAAAGCTGTAAAAGGAGAGTCGGCGGAGTCGAACGTTTCTTCTATCCATTTTCTTAAGATCTTCGGGAGTCAAGTAGATCAAGTGCTGATGTGGTAAGATGTCAAAAGACCAATTTCCATCTTTGAAGCCAATGTCGACGCTAATGAAGAATCGATTGTTCACTTCTCGAGCGATCGCAGTCTGCCAGAGCGATCTCGAGAGTGGCTGCTCGACTGAAGAAGGATCCTCCAGGCAAGCGATGACCGAGTCGCAGAAAGCAAACGGCACGCGCTCCATTGGTGAAATTGAATGAACCCGAATCGACGACCGCGCACGCTCGTAAATGAGCTTTGTGCGAACGCATCGCATCAAAAATTCGCACCAAAACGGTCTTTCTATCAATTTCACAGTTTAATTAAAAGTTGAAATGGAGACGCTTCTTCTGTATTTCAAATGATAGTAGACAGCCGTTCTTAGGTCCGAAACCTCAGATTTCAGGCAATTTATTTCTACATTAATCTGCGATCGGCCGCTGTGAAAGTTGTGCCGTGCTAGTTCAGAAATGGCCAACCCAGCATCTTAATCCTATAGCCAAGCGGCATTAAACGACGCAAAAACGCACCTCAGGCAAGTTCAAAAAGCAGAAAAAACCCTCATTCCTGTTATCGTTCGGATGCGGCCTCGCTAGTTCGGGTGGAGGGCTACGCGATGGAGAGGCGTTTATTGGAAATCGGGCAAGAGCGGTACAGTGGAGACACAAGTAGCACGAGAATTCACTGTAGAGAAGTTTAGAGGACCATGTTGCGGTTTGAGGTTACAAGTTCATTTCAAATTCATTTGACTCCTAACACTTGCGAGGCTTGTTCTTCAACCCCGATCTACCTTGAAACGAATAACAACACATGAATTTGAGCGAAAAAAGGAAGAAAACGTTAAAATTAATAAGTTTATCACAAAATTCAATTTACCAAAATGCGCCTCAACTCAAATTCGCTATTTTAGCGTGTGAAAATGAGTTCAATCATTTCTGAACAATACTTTTTTGCCTCGACAACAACTGCATCTTCTCGTTTCCATCGAACGTTTTCGGTTGATTCATTGATCTGCAATTCAGGTCGGAAATCCCTCAGATCGGCCAGACTGAAATCGAAGTGAGACGTGAAAGAACATTTCTGAGAAAAGTTCCAAGAGGCTTTGCAAATAGCCTCTCGAAGAAGCTTTGACTGAGTTTGAGGTCTTTCGATTCAAGCATGATGAATTGAAACGGTTTGGACAACGCGAATTCCTCCAATTGGGCCTGAAATGTGGCAGAGATTTGGGCGTCGTAAACCTCAACATTATGCAGCATGTTGGACTTCAGCAGATTAGTCGTGAAATCCTCAACGTGCTGGATATTTCCCCAAGTGCAAAGTCGGCAAATCGGTGACTTACGGAAGATTGAAAGTAACTGACGCAGATTGTCAGGAGGATACGCATCAATGCGAGAAAGAAACAACTGAGTCATTGACGCGCAGGGCACTGTAAACGCGAGAATCCGAAGGATCTCCTTGAATGACGATTTATTTGTGAGGGAAATGTTGTGAAAGTAGATTCGGCGGAGTCGAACGTTTCTTCTGTCCATTTTCTGAAGATCATCGGGAGTCAAGTCGCTCAAGTATAACTGATGTGGTAACAACTTATAGAATACAGTAGACCAACTTCCATTTTTGAAGCCAATGTCGACGTCAATGATGATTCGATTGTTCACTTCTCGAGTGATTGCAGTCTGCCAGACGGAACAGGAAAGGAGAGTCTGGTCGATGGAAGAAGGATACATAAAGCAAGCGATGACCGACTCGCAGAAAACAAAAGGCACGCGCTCCATCGTTGAATGAACCTCAATAGATGCTCCCACGCTCGTAAATGAGGGTTGAGTTGTGTGAACGCATCACAATCGCATCGCATCTACGAGTCGCACCACAACGGTCTTTGTTCTATCAATTTCACAGTTTAATGCGTTCGGATGCGGCCTCGGTAAGCCGGATGGAGGGCTACGCGATGGAGAGGCGTTTATTGGAAATCGGGCAAAGCGGTACAGTGGACACAAGTAGCACGAGAATCGTAGAGAAGTATAGAGGACCATGTTGCGGTTTGAGGTTACAAGTTCATTTCAAATTCATTTGACTCCTAACACTTGCGAGGCTTGTTCTTCAACTCCAAGTTACCTTGGAACGAATAACAACACACGAATTTGAGCGAAAAAAGGAAGAAAACGTTAAAATTAATAAGTTTATCACAAATTTATCAAGTTATCAAATACAAGTTTATCACGTTCTCGCAAAATGCCGCAAAATCTGCGATATTTCCGGTGAACCAGTAGAAATGTCTTTGTTCTATCAATGCAATATTTGAGCAACGAAATTCACGAAGCTAACGTTGATCCCGTTGTTAGATCTTAAAGCTTGATTTTTGAACATAACCTGTCGTAATAATAAGAATGATCACAACTTTGGCTTCATTCGGGGTACGATTGCTTTCTCAAACCTGATTTCAACCCAATATCAAAGTCTGACTTCTGACTTCTATATTCATTCATTTTAAAGCACTTACAAGGGAAGTACCCGATTTGACAAGCTCAGATCGGGATGAAATTTTCCATGGTGATAGGTACCGATGAGTCCATGAAAACCTCAAAGTTTTGCATCCTACTTTTACATTAACGCAAAGTTATCGCTGTTTTTATCTTGTCTGAAGTCTAGAAGTATTATAAGCAGCGCATGACTTAACACCAGCAAAGAGCAAATAGCGCAGTGCCAAGTCGTTTGGCTCTCAAACGCTCGAGCCTGGTTCGAATCCTTGCTGCTTCTTCTTTTTTTTCTCATCACACGCTATTCGTAAGTCTCCTACTGTTTAATTACTGTCATCAGAAAAAAACAATTTCTAGCTTACAAACTTTATTACCAAATGCAAACCAAATACAAACTTCGTTTTCGCCGCTTTTTAGCGTGTGAAAGTGAGTTTAATTATTCCATAACAATACATTTTTGCCTCAACAACAACTCCATCTTCTCGTTTCCATTGGACTTTTTCGGTTAATCCGTTGATCTGCAATTCAGGTCGGAAATCCTTCAGATCGGCCAAACTGAAATCAAAGTGAGACGTGAAAGAACATTCTTGAAAAGCGCCACAAAGAGGCTTTGCAAATAGATTCTCGAAGAAGCTTTGACTGAATTTGAAGTCTTTCGATTCAAGTTTGATGCTTTGAAACGGTTTGTACAACGCGAAATCCTCCAATTGAGCCCGAAATGTGTCCGAAACGTTGGCTCCGTGAAGTCCAACGCTGCGCAACATGTTGGACCTCAACAGATTTGTCGTGAAATCGTCAACTTGGTGAATATTTTCCCAACTGTAAAGGCTGTAAATCGGCGAATTACGGTAGAGGGTGAGCAGTTGAAGCAAATCGTTAGTAGGGTACGTGTAAATGTGAGAAAGACTCAGCACGGTCATTGACACGCAGGGCAATGTGAACGTGACGATTTTTAGAATCTCCTCGAATGACCATTGCTCTGTAAAGGAAAGTTTGCAAACGGTGAGTTTATAGAGTCGAATATTTCTTCTATCCAATTTCTGAAGATCCTCGAAGGTCAATTTTCTACTCTGCCGATGTGGTAACAACTTGTAGAATGCAGCAGACCAATTTCCATTGTTGAAGCCAATGTTGAGGTCAATGTGGAGTCGGTTTTCCGCTTCTCGAACGATCGCAGTCTGCCAGAGAGCACTCGAGAGGAGAGGCTGCACGATGGAAGAAGGTTTCTCAAAGCAAGCGATGACCGACTCGCAGAAAGCAAGCGGTACGCGCTCCATTGTTGGTCAAGGTGAACTCGAATCGAGAGGTAAATGAGCGAAGGCATCAGAATCGCATCGCATCAACAATTCGCATCAAAACGGTCTTTGTTCTATCAATTTCACAGTTTAATTAGAAGTTGAAATGGAGACGCTTCTTCTGTATTTCAAATGCTAGTAGACAGCCGAAATTCATAAAACAAAGACTTATCGATCACACTCTGCCATAGGGAACTCGGGAGGAGAAACTGTTTAACGGATTCAAAAAAAAATCAAAATTGAGTGAGTAAGTGAGATTTGCGTTGTACGTACGCATCAGAATCGCGTCGCATCGAATCTAAAATTCGAACATGGTCGCAAATCTGACCATAGCGAAGCGGCTGATCCAGAAATCGGCGGAGGAGAAGTTTGGCGGCGCGTTCAACGTGATCTGCAGCCGGGACGACTTCACCTACGTGTCCAGAAGCAGCCAGTTCTGTCTGCTGGAGCACAATGGTCTGATGTGTTACGCTTTCCAGAGTTAAGAGTGTTTTATTGACTTGCTGCAAACAAAAAATTGAGTTTGGTTGCGCGCGTGCACGAGTGGTCAGAAAACCACATGAAAATGGTCAGTTTCAGCAATAAACGCTCAAGGATAGTTAGAAGCCTACTTGTAGCGCTACTTTAGGTTTCTAGCCTACAAACCCAAGCCTTGCGTACCGTAGACCCAGCTGCAATGTAATCCAGATGTTCCCAAAAACTCAACGCAACTATCCCCTCTATATAATAAGCGCAAACTGACGGGTATGTTTGTGTGTGTGTGTGTGTTTTTCTGTCCGCACCGGAGTCATTCGAGACGTTGAAACGACCGGTCGTTCGGAAAACTGAACACAAAAGAGACGACACCACCGGGCGTCGAACTCAGACACCGCGCACAACAGACAAACGCACTGCCAATGAGCCACTGCGCGCACGTCTTTCAAACGTTGCAATGAGGATAGACGTCAGGTGTCTCATTTCGCAATGAAGCGGTTGTTTGTTGATACAATAGGCGAGCAAAGTTAAGCAACGGATCAAAGTGTAATGAAACGGAAATATGTCAGCTTTGGAAAGTGCGAAAATCTTGTGATGTGCTTGCTTTTTGCGCGCGCTTCAGTTCAAAATTCAAGATTACGGATATATAGCTTACAATCACAATTAAATAAAGGCGCGGATTGCGCGCGCTTCAGCGTTTATTACTTTATTACCAAATACAAACTCATCAAAAACACGTCGGTTTCACCGCTTTTTAGCGTGTGAAAACAAGTTCAGTCATTCCAGAACTATATTTTGCCTCGACAACAACTGCATCTTCTCGTTTCCATCGAACGTTTTCGGTTGATTTTTTCATCTGCAATTCAGGTCGGAAATCCCTCAGATCGGCCAAACTGAAATCGAAGTGAGCCCGGAAAGAACATTTCTGAAAAGCGCCACAAAGAGGCTTTGCAAATAGGCTCTCAAAGAAGCTTTGACTGAATTTGAGGTCTACCGGTTTATATATGATGAATTGAAACGGTTTGGACAAAGCGAATTCCACCAATTGGGCCTGAAATGTGTCAGAGACTTGGGCGTCGTAAAGCTCAACGTTATGCAGCATGTTGGACTTTAGCAGATTACTCGTGAAATCGTCAATGTGCTGGATATTTCCCCAAGCGCAAAGACTGGGAATCGGTGAATTACGGTAGAGGGAAAGTAACTGACGGAGATTGTCAGGAGGATACGCATCAATGCGAGAAAGAAACAACTGAGTCATTGACGCGCAGGGTACTGTAAACGCGAGAATACGAAGGATCTCCTCGAATGACGATTGTTTTGTGAGGGAAAAGCTGTAAAAGGAGAGTCGGCGGAGTCGAAAGTTTCTTCTGTCCATTTTCTGAAGATCCTCGGGAGTCAAGTCGCTCAAGTGCTGATGTGGTAAGATGTCAAAAGACCAATTTCCATCTTTGAAGCCAATGTCGACGTCAATGATGATTCGATTGTTCACTTCTCGCGCGATCGCAGTATGCCAGAGCGAACTCGAGAGAGGCTCCTTTATGGAAGAAGGATCCTCCAAGCAAGCGATGACCGACTCGCAGAAAACAAAAGGCACGCGCTCCATCGTTGAATGAACCTCAATAGATGCTCCCACGCCCGTAAATGAGGGTTGAGTTGTGTGAACGCATCACAATGGCATCGCATCTACGAGTCGCACCACAACTGTTTTTGTTCTATCAATTTTGCGGTTTAATTCGATGCTTGATGGGTCTCTAGCCCCCATTGAGTCCAACCAGGGCCATGCAGCGACCTGTCATCTCGTTTTCGCAAAATGCTGCGAGATCTGCAATATTTTCGGTGAACCAGATCTATCAATGCAATATTTGAGCAACGAAATTCACGAAATTCATCAACGTCAATCTTAAAGGGACATGGACGTCGCTCCAAAATTTCTCTGAAATTTTGTCTTTCCCCCCATTTTCGACCCTCCCGATTACGATGGTGAAGTCAGAATTTTTATATCTTGGTTGCCGCCGCCTACCGGCTCGCTTTCGGGTAATTCGATGTCAGCGAACACGTTTCGCGCATCAGAATCATCCAAAAATGCGTTTCATTTATCCAAAAACAGTAAAATTGGTCATGAGGCTCCTGACTGGAAATTAGTAAACATAGGGCGCCGCCTATTTTCGTTAACTTAGACGGCAAGCAAGATATGAAAATTCTGACTTCACCATCGTAATCGGGAGGGTCGAAAATGGGGGGGATAGACAGAATTTCAGAGAAATCTGAGACTTTTTTGGAGCGATGTCAGTGTCCCCTTTAAAGCTTGATTTTTGAACATAGCCTGTCGTAATAATAAGAAATATCACAACTCTGAATTCAAGCCAATATCAAAGTCCATCTGGCAGGAAACTATAAATTCATTTATTTTAAAGCACTTAGGAGAGTCTGTTCCCTCTATTCGGAACCATTCGCCTATACATAACCACCCATAACAGTGTAGACGCTGATGTGGCCAAAATCAGAAACATCCAAATGTAGCTTGGTCCAGATGCTTCATACGCAGTCCTGAAATCACAGAATTTAGACCACAACTGCTGTCTTGCGGCTTACGATAGAAAGATCGGGCCAACGATGTTCACCACATCACCTGAGATCATGAAAATTCCTTGCATTGTGCCCTAAAGCTCGGAATTAGCCTCGAATTGAAGGGTTCTCGCGTACCTGCTTGATGTTCCCTAAGAGTTTCGAGTACAGTATGTCCAAATTCATCATGAGAAGCGGGAGACACGTGCCAATAGTCAGAATTTGGCCGATATAGTAGACGTAAAAGTTGATGGCGGGCGTCTTCTCGCACCACGCGAAGGCGCAACCGAGCGCCTTCTCGGTCAACACGATCGGATGCTTGTTTTCCGTGGAATCAGGGAGTGTGAGGTTGAGATCCGATGAAGCGAGCACCTCGATGATTGAGTCTGGCCGCAGGCGCCCTGTGAGGAACGGCCACGGATAGGTGAGCAGGTAGAAGAGAACGAACATGAGCAGCGAGAAGGTGCACGCCATGCGTTCTGTTATCCTGAAGATCGATCGGTCGAGCGACTGAGGATGAGATCGTCTCGCTTACTTGTCGTTGATTTTGGTAAAAATGTAGGCCAAATGGACGAGAATTCCAATGAAGCCGACCAGAGCCATAGTGAGGGAGTGGTAGAAGACCGCTTCGGTTGGGGACCAGTCGAAGACCATCATGGTGTATGGTGTTACTACTCTGGAATTGGCGGAATTGAGCACTCTGAGCACGCTAAGGTCTGTTTAAAAGCATCGAAAATGCACTCATTTTGATTAATTGATTGATTGATTTGATTAATTTTGGGCTTTTTCACTGCGCTGGCATCAATTCTCCATGAAGATGAAGCTTAGGTTCCTCTTTTAGTTAATTATAGCCTTCTAAACATCAACCTTTAAAGTCATTTGGCCGAAAAGGCAAAAATTTGTCAGTCGCTGACCAATCGTGGACGCGCGCAACGGCGCAAATCGGTATTTCATTGTTTCTCGGCCAAATGGTCGCAAACCTGTGTTTCCATGGCCATTCTAAACCAATTCGAGGTCGCGAAGAACTCTCATGCCATCAGAATCACGTGAAACGACCGAAAATAGTCAGTTTCGGCGAAGAACGGTCAAAGTACTACAGTACAACGCATATACGACCGCAATCAAATCGCGCAAAGACCAGTGAATTTCTAGGAAATGTAGGGTTCCCCCTAATTTCTGTAGCTCACGACTGGGCTGTCCTACAAAAATTCTGTAAGCGCCAACTTGGTGGGGAGAGTCGATTTGTACACGAAATTTCAGAAAAATCTGAGACTTTTTTGGAACGATGTCACTGTCTCTTAAATCCAAATAGAAAGGAAGTCAAATTTTGCGGGAATCGAACCCCGGACCTTTCGCGTGCCTTTTTCTTGTTGTTTGGACATTCTACATATTTTCAAAGTAAGCGAAAATTCGTTAGTTTGATCTGTGTTCTAAAATGACTTACACTCTGTTGTTGATCAGCATCAATCCGACCACAAGCCGAGTGATCAGACACGTGATAATCGCCGACCAATCCAGAGGCGACTCCTCCGTTTCCGTGGCTGTGGTGCTCGTGGATGAAATTGTAGAGTTTTCTGAAATCAGCGACCTAATTTACAGTTCAAATGAGCCAAAAATACCAAAATCGTCCTTGTTCACAATGATATGACTCGGCCTGATGCTCGCTCGCGATCTCGTCGCCGTCGTTTTGTCTTTGAAAATGCAGATGAGCAAGAAAAGAGCGAAGATATTGCACGTCAGAGAGAAGAAGACCGGCGCTGTGTAGGTGTTCAAGTGTCCACCAGTCGGTAGAGTGATTCCCGGATAGCCAAGACTCGTGAAGATCAGTTGAATAACTGAAACCCCCAAATTGACCTTTTTTGATAGATTTATAAGCCTGATTACCTGGTCCTATAGCGATTCCAAGAGGCATTGACATGGTTGTAATCGAGATAGCTCTGGATCTGTCTTCCTCTGTGCTCGCCATCGCCACGTAGGCTCTGGAAATGCCAATAGCGCCAATTGATAGACCGGACAGCGCTTCAAAGACCACAAAAACGATTTTCTGCGCGTTTCCCGTTTTGAAAAATTCCACCATAAGATAGGCGAAGCAGGCAGAGATGGCGAAAACCTTTCCTGTGATGATTGGAGCTCTGAAATGCCATTTTAAACGTGTGAAACGCAGCCAATTTGGTCTACTTTGTCTGATTGATTTTGTTACTGATCCAACCCGCAGCTCCCGCAGCGAGCACGTGAGTCAAGCTGGAAATTGAGCCAAGATAGCCGTAGAATGTTGGTGTCACGTTATGGTCGAGTTGTTTCATGTACGGATAGACCTGCGGAGAGATCATACTCATCTGGATCACGCCGATGATGCCGACGATAGTGATGACATAGATCGATTTCCAGTGTGTTCGGAGAGTGCCTGGAAGAGAGGTTGAGATGGATTTTTGGAGAATTATTTTGAGGAGTTCAACACTTTAATCGTATAGTGGGGGTAAGCAGTCAATGGGGGTATAGCTCAGGGGTAGAGCGCTCGCTTAGCATGCGAGAGGGCTGGGGTTCGATTCCCCATACCTCCAGTAACTTTTTTCGTCCGTGGCGTTCATGAAAACGTCTTTTTTGTCGTTTTTTATCGTACCTTGTGCAGAAAACGCCGTTAAATATGACAGAACAGCTTGAGAATAAAAAACAAAAAATTGCAAGCCACCTAAGGGATTCGAACCCCTGACCGTTAGATTAAAAGTCTAACGCTCTACCGCTGAGCTAAGGAGGCTCTGCTTGCTGTTTCTCACTGGTCCTATATATGTCACTGTTTGTCTGTTCTGTATTTTTTTGTTGTTTTGATCGCTGTTTTTCTGTTTCCACGGTCTTTTGCGCATTTTTAGACAAACTACAAGAAAAAACAACTAAAAAGTGATTGACCTCTGGGTTATGGGCTTCCACTGCGCCACGCTGCTCCTGTCTGTCTACCGTTTACACATTGTACAATATTTGAATTGAATATTTGAATTCCCATTATTTGAAAGCCCTTGAAAAGCGTGATATTTGACTTTTTTTTACTTTTTGACAAAATTTGTGTCGATACCGTAGTTGCCGAGATTTTCATAAAATTCTGTCAAAACCAAAATCTTTCCCTCTAAATCTAAAACTAAATCAGTATCTAGCCAATGCCTAGCACCGCGCAAGCTCTGCTCAAAACACACATGAACGTCAATCACTCACCCCTCAAATCAGTAAACCCAATCGTCAAATCGCCGCTCGCCTTCTTCGCCATCATTCCGTTCTTCTCCGCCGTCATCGCGTTGTTCGCGCCTGAAAAGTACACAAACGGATAGAACACTCTTTCTCTCTGTGGATCGCGCCGCTCACAACGGCGCATTATATGCTCCTGTCAACACGAACACAATAATCGCGCAAATCCTGTTCCAAACGTAGCCCGCAGGTGGGTAATTGGGTGCAAAAACACACACTCCAAAGTGCCTACGTGTGAGCAAGCAAGAGTGAATTGCCATGGTGACACAACTCATTTCAGTGAGCAATGTTCACAGCAAACCTAAATTCGGTTGGCGGAGTTTGTGCGCTGGAATGTGAGATCAAGATTGTTTAAATCCCCGCACAGAGTGACCTCGTCACAGCAGCAAATCGGATTAAACCAAAAACTGCGCTATGTGAGTCAGTTGGGCATAAATCTGCATTCAGAACTTGTGATGGCGTTGTGTCAGCCGGGTGAGTCAGCGCGCTAGAGAACAGTTAGAAGCACAGTTGCAACATATTCAGAGATCAAAGTGGCGTTTGTGACCTTGAACAGACGACAAAAACAGTTTCAGGGCTGAAAAAGGGCTGAATTAAGCATTGCGGCCCAAAACAAGCATGGAAACTTGAGCATGAAATAGGCAAGGAGCAGCTAAAATTGACTGGAGGTATGGGGAATCGAACCCCAGCCCTCTCGCATGCTAAGCGAGCGCTCTACCCCTGAGCTATACCCCCACTGTCTCGTTTGGCTGTAACGCAATGCTGTTGGTAGTGGTAAAAGCGTCTGAAACTAACCCGAATTGTGGATTGAGAAGATATATGCGAGCAAACAGAGGCAATAGCGGAAGCAGCGTGGCGCAGTGGAAGCGTGCTGGGCCCATAACCCAGAGGTCGGTGGATCGAAACCACTCGCTGCTAATCTATTTTTTTCACTTTTGATTGAAGTTTGAAGTCGTAGAAAAACAAACAAGAAAATCAAAAAGGAAAATTTCATTAAACTGATGAATATTCACATATATATACGTCGCGTGAGCAAAGGCAAACAGAGCCTCCTTAGCTCAGCGGTAGAGCGTTAGACTTTTAATCTAACGGTCAGGGGTTCGAATCCCCTAGGTGGCTTGCAATTTTTTGTTTTTTATTCAAAAGCTGTTTTGTCCAATTTAGCAGCTTTTTCTGCGTAGGGTACGATAGTAAACGCCAAAAACAGGATAAAATATTAACTGGAGGTATGGGGAATCGAACCCCAGCCCTCTCGCATGCTAAGCGAGCGCTCTACCCCTGAGCTATACCCCCACTGACTGATTTTTGTCGCAATTCAGTGTCATTGGGATGATGAACTGGTCACCTATCATTCCAGACTAGACAAAATTTCCAAAATTCATATTTAAATGCAAAATTTGCTAAAATTTAGCGCAATTAAATTAAATCGTCCATACAATAAGACCCAAAAAACGACCAAAGAACGTGGAATTTGAGAAGAATGTTAAAAAACGGTTATCATCTAATCTCCAAAGGACAAGTAGCACTTCGTTATCTACAAAACGCAGGGATTTTTGAGACAAATAACAGGTGACGCCATCGATTTTTTTGCGATTTCTCTCGCTATTCGCTCACAGACAAAGAAGCCATTTCAAGGTGAGCCTTCAAAAATGCCTACAAAAAGGCATATTAACATGGAAATGAATGGAATGTGAAGCAATTGCCTAGCTACAATGTCAAGTCACTCTGCGTTATCTACACAAAACATCGACTGCGCAAATAGCGCGCGCACAAACATGAGAGGTTAGAGGTTAGCACAGCAGCTAAGGGTCACATGTTAAGAAAACAGGCCATAAACAACCGAAAATGTATGAATAACCATGGAATCTGATTGTTTTAGTTGCATTTATATCGCTAGTCTGTCAAATGTCACATTCCAACATTTAAAACACAATTTTTGTCATAAGATCACGTGTAAATTAGCGCGATGAGAGAACGTCATATAGAACGCACCAATCATATTCACAGACCAGCTATAGTATTTTTTGAAGATTAGTTTAACGCATTAGCTAACATTGTACATTGCATTTGAATCATATTCTTTAAAATTTCAAAAGTCTTGATTTATCAACCAATTTATTAAAAGTGTAACATGCAGCAATGCACAAATTAGCCCGTTGACTAACAAGAAGCGTTTAAAATCACCAGAGTATAGCGGACTCAAGCAAGGCCATGTACACGCATAATTTCCACTGTCCGTCTATCTTCTTAGAGATATTCAATTGGAAAAATTGACCATTTTAAATCTTGTAAATTAGGATCTTTTAAAACATATTCATAAACTGAGATTCTAAGCGATTTTTCACCATTCTGGTTTAGACTTAGACTTGTTTTTATCACATGTGAACAAAGCACATTAAAGCACAAAACGACAGAAAAACAAGAGCAATCAAGCAAAAATTAAGCTCACGAAAAGGTCTTGAGCAGGGAGCAACAAACGCCAAACAAAGCTTCTTGTAAAAAAGATAATTATAATTATCAGCTCTACAGCTATCATAATACAGCGTGAAATGCCGTCATCACATTATCGCAAACGACATTACCGAGCTTGCGAAGCGTGCCAAGCCTTACAAAGCCTGGTAAGTCTGATATCGATTATTCAATTAATCAGCTGCTAAAGAATGGTTTTATGGCAAAAATACAGAAAAGGGAGTGTTTCAATGACAAGCAGCTGTTGCTTTTACTCGTTGCGTAACAAAAATGGTTGTTTTTATCAAAAGGTATCACCAGCACAGCTACTTTTGTGTGCATAGCACTCACATAAACACATCAATCGAGGGTCATAACAGTCTCACCAATAACAGAAAGAGAGATTTCAACGACGATGCTCTGCTACCATTGCGGTCGCGGGTATTTATGACCGCGCACGATCGAACGAGCGAGCGATGATGACGAATTAGTGCGGGCGACTTTTTCAACGAGCGCGCGCACTCCGCGAATTCGGTAATTATGGCGGATTTTCCGCTCTCCGCCACTCTGTTTAACCATCTGCTTCGTAGTCGCGGTTGCGGTCGCCCGTGGAGAGCGAACGCGCAAAGTTCTTCAATGTGAGTTGGGCGAATGAAGTGCGCGAGAGAGCGAGTGAGCGGGTGATCAAACTACAAACATCTCCTCGAGCAAGAGCTTGAGAAGGAAATGACGACCGAGGCTTTGATGCGCAGCGGGGGCTGATTGGATTATAGACAAGGTTTCTCTGGGCGGACAGAGTGGCCAGGAGAGATTACTTAGGGGCTGGAAATAGACAGAATAGTGACTAATCAGTTTGGGAATCGCCGAGAGGTGTAACGAATTTCTTCAGGTATCGCGCACCTTGCAAATCGATACCTGTTTTTCGGAAAACGCCCTTCTCTAAGAGCGGCGTCGACCAAACTACAGGAATCTGCAAGAACAAGAATGGATTATTTTCGGGTAAACACGTCATTTTCAGAGAATCTATTCGCTTAAAAGGACGTAAAAAGGACAAAATCAAGCACATAACACACAAAAGTACACATAACAAACTTTACCAAAAAATTGGAATGGCATTGTAAGCCTGAGTCTACACAGTATTCAGTCTACACTGTCCTCCTAACGGCGGACTGGTGGCACTGACAGTTTCCGACCGTTTTGTGTCATTCTGGCGGCATGAGCGTACTGTGCGATCTCGAATTGGTCGTGGAATTGTATCCGTTTGGCTGAGGGAAAATTTGAACTAATTCAATTGAAATTGAACAACCATATTAGCGATGAAAGCATAATTTCAAAGAGCTGCAAACTCTCAAAACTCGAAAAAAAGGGCTCAAAACTATAGGCTACACTCTTTCAATTGTGAGGTTCGGTCTGTAAACGGACATCAAACACGATTTAGTTCAGAAAAGGCCAGGAAACTTATGCCTCAATGGCCGTTCTAGACCAATTCGAGTTCGCACAGGACGAGCGGCGTTGATGAAACTAGAAGCATCTGCAAAGACCAAACGGGAAGCGCGTCATTTCCAATCTGTAAACGGACCACCGACAAGAGGCCTTTGTGCTTCTGAACCCAACATCGGATGCAAAATTCATGTTGGAAACTAGTTTTAACTGGCGAATAGTTTTTAACTAGACATTTGACTGCAAATTTTCCATTTTTGGGTCTGCGATCTGCATCTTCAACGCCCCAAAATTTCGAACGCGGAACTGCAAAATCAGAAAATTTAATCTTTTTCTATTTTTTAACACGATCCTTGCAGCAATCAAAACGAGTTGCAGTCTACTCTCCGTTCCAACGTCATTCTTTTAAATAGGTCAAAGACGCAGAAAAGTCTTAAAATAAAGATCTCTTGATTCGCCAGACGTTCTCCTTGGTTGGAAAGTGCAGATGCGCACAAAATTGTCAATGGGACTGCAGTTTTCCTTTCTATTCGAACTAAATATAGACAAAAAATGAAAAAGTTGTACTTAAGTTAGTCCACCTGTTAAGTCAAAAATCAATTATCTTAATCAAGTTAGCGCGATGTGCTCTGTGCTCCGTCAAGAAGCTCAAAAAGCCTTAACAGACAATCGCCAAATGATGTTTATAAACAATACCTAAAACGAGAAATTCAGAGTTAGAAATTGAAATCAGCAATTTAACGTAGAAAAGAGTGAACAGATAGATCAACGGAAGCACATTTTGTGCACAAAAATCGCATCTTTAAAGCGGATGTTTGTTTGTTTGCACGTGCTCTGACGTCAAACCTCGTCTATGCAAACAGCCAATGATCGTCGGTTATTTTTACATCTGTTCTCTAATGTTCTGCTGTTCTTGGTTTGCAGTGAACATATATGGAAATCCACAGACACTAATTTTGAGGTCGCGAAGAACGCTCATACCATCAGAATCACATGCTAAAGGTTATAGGCTATCTCTCAGACTGCTATTAATTACACCATAAAAGTAGCATCGCTTATCGTCTTATTTAAACCAGTAAAATACGCGAATAAACTCCAAAAAATGAACTTTGTACCGCGTCTTTTTGTTGAGGACGTCCTCTCCTATTGCACCTCTGAGGACATGCAGGAGCTCCAGCTCCTCAATCCATCAGCCTACAGTACTCTTGCCACGGAATTCCTCGGCAATCGCTACGACATCACAGTCGATGCTTGGGCAGTTGCCTACTACAGTAATGAAGCCGGTCGGCGATCAATTGCCCGCCAACTA
>MQUG01004083.1:0-38777 GCA_007213375.1 Steinernema feltiae | reverse complement strand
ATGTTGGAAACTAGTTTTAACTGGCGAATAGTTTTTAACTAGACATTTGACTGCAAATTTTCCATTTTTGGGTCTGCGATCTGCATCTTCAACGCCCCAAAATTTCGAACGCGGAACTGCAAAATCAGAAAATTTAATCTTTTTCTATTTTTTAACACGATCCTTGCAGCAATCAAAACGAGTTGCAGTCTACTCTCCGTTCCAACGTCATTCTTTTAAATAGGTCAAAGACGCAGAAAAGTCTTAAAATAAAGATCTCTTGATTCGCCAGACGTTCTCCTTGGTTGGAAAGTGCAGATGCGCACAAAATTGTCAATGGGACTGCAGTTTTCCTTTCTATTCGAACTAAATATAGACAAAAAATGAAAAAGTTGTACTTAAGTTAGTCCACCTGTTAAGTCAAAAATCAATTATCTTAATCAAGTTAGCGCGATGTGCTCTGTGCTCCGTCAAGAAGCTCAAAAAGCCTTAACAGACAATCGCCAAATGATGTTTATAAACAATACCTAAAACGAGAAATTCAGAGTTAGAAATTGAAATCAGCAATTTAACGTAGAAAAGAGTGAACAGATAGATCAACGGAAGCACATTTTGTGCACAAAAATCGCATCTTTAAAGCGGATGTTTGTTTGTTTGCACGTGCTCTGACGTCAAACCTCGTCTATGCAAACAGCCAATGATCGTCGGTTATTTTTACATCTGTTCTCTAATGTTCTGCTGTTCTTGGTTTGCAGTGAACATATATGGAAATCCACAGACACTAATTTTGAGGTCGCGAAGAACGCTCATACCATCAGAATCACATGCTAAAGGTTATAGGCTATCTCTCAGACTGCTATTAATTACACCATAAAAGTAGCATCGCTTATCGTCTTATTTAAACCAGTAAAATACGCGAATAAACTCCAAAAAATGAACTTTGTACCGCGTCTTTTTGTTGAGGACGTCCTCTCCTATTGCACCTCTGAGGACATGCAGGAGCTCCAGCTCCTCAATCCATCAGCCTACAGTACTCTTGCCACGGAATTCCTCGGCAATCGCTACGACATCACAGTCGATGCTTGGGCAGTTGCCTACTACAGTAATGAAGCGGTCGGCGATCAATTGCCCGCCAACTATACTGCGTTGTCCGCGCAACTTTCAGATCCATCTCGAAAGCCGAAGCATCTCGATGTCTTTGAAGTCAACGCGCATTCGTTCGCGTGGTACCCGTTGCGAGTGAAGAAAAAGACCCCAACGTTGGAAGAGCTCTACGAACGAGGTCGTTCCGCACGCCGTCGCCTACTTACGGTGAAATATCCCGAAGTTGCGACTCGTCTAGGCGAGAGCAGAGTGCCACGCTATCCGATAGCGCATTTTACGAGTTTTTTCACCGATTTAATCATTTGCGACAGTGATTCCGCTCATCTCTGGTCATTTATCAACCAAGTTACGCGATCAAACACACTCAGAACCCTCACGATCACGCCTCGTACGAACGGACAAAACGATGCATATTGTTGTTTCGCTAAAAATGGGGCGATTTTGGTGGAGCTGTTTTGGCAGCCGCAGTTCACAGAGCTTAAAATCGATAGTGGCTGTCGGTGCGACGAGTTCGAGCAACATCTGAAGCAAGTCAAGGAAGGCCGGAATGAAGATGACGGGAAATTGGCAAGAAAGAAGAGATTTTTGCTGAACACTCCGACGTAACTGTCGCACGCCTGCTTTGTGTCTGTGATTTAACATTAAATATTGTATTTTTAACGGTTTTGAATAGTCTACTTCTGCCCTAGCTGTGTATGGGTACTGTATAACATTTCAGACTGCTGAAGCGGAATCATCTGAACCTGTGCATTTCAGGATTTATGTGCGATTATAACGATTGCATCGTGTTCTCAAATTGCCCTTGCGCAGTCAAGAAACTCATGCTTCCTGCGATAAGGATCCGAGACCGAAACGAGACGAAATCTGTAAAAATGTTGGATGTTTGTAAACTTGCTCGCTATCCCAGCGTATCCTAGAGAATGCGCCGCTAACTTTCCAACAGCACTAGAAGCTATGCGATCATTTCACACATGTGCATCACTTCGCATCGATAATTCGCCTATAAAAGACGTCCAATCCAAGATCGTCGCATTCGCTGATCCTCTCCGAAAATGAACTCAACGCCTCCCGCTTTCTACGACGACATCTATCGCTTGCTTTCGTCGCATTCTGTGGCCGTTTGCAAAGATCTCCCCGGAGTCGCTGGTGCGATCGCTATCCAAAATTTTGACCTTCTTGGCTATCGCCGTGTTGTACTTAATAACGGTCAGGTCATTGACAACGGCATCTTCAATTTTCACAAATCCGTAATTACGAGACGCAGAGAAGATCTCGGTGACGAAAGTCGCTGCGTTCATGCGTTTATTCTCATTGTAGCAAATGAAGAAACCGCGGAATCTTCCTCTTTCGCCGAAGATCTCAAAGCTTTGCTATGTTCCCTAAAACGTCACCGCCTTGAAATTTACTTGGGTTCCGGGATTGTAGGGAAGAACGTTCAAGAATTCATCAGGTCGCTTCCATACGTATCGATTTTAATAGTTCCTTCTGGATGCGAGATGACGGAGGACCTTCTGAAGACCATACAAGACGTGGTGGATAAGAAAACCCTGAATTCTGTTGTATTTCCGACTTGCAACACCAAAATAGTCCTCGATCTACTGAAACAGGAGCAGTTCGAGCGTTTTATATCTCGAAAACTCAGTCCTTCTCTTCTCTACGAAATTATCGAAGATTGGAAGGTGAACGCGGAGAAGATGGCCGGGAAGTTGTTGTCTGCAGTAACGTCAATGGAGGAGCTGCAGCCCGTGGAGCTACTTACACGGATTAACATTGGACCGTGTACGGTACAGGAAAAGGCTGCCTTCGACATACACTATCCTCGAGTTAGGGGGTTCTTTTGGGGAAAAACATTCACCACGCTGATCTCCAGAAACGCCACTGGCAGAGCAATTTATTGGAATTTTGAGCGGGAAGATAGTAGTGCTCTTTATTTGCAATTCGCTTAGCAATTGGGTCTGTAATCCTTTGTGACTCAATTCATTTGGTAATAAAACGATTTATATATGCCTTAAACCGGACAATGTTTTTTAAATCCAGTTGTTACTGAAGCAAGTTGCTCCTTATTGGTTCTACACCAGACAGCAAGCGTGACAACGGCATTATGGAAATGCCGTTGTCACGCTTGCTGTCTGGTGTAGGATCATTTGTCTGATAGAGCACCTTGTCGTTGGATTGTCTGTAAATTGTCGAACACCTCTTTATATTGAAAAAAGCGCTAATTTGATCGGTTATCCGATTAATGCCAGTTTAAACCAGTGCAATTCGATAACTAGCCCCGGTATCTCTTCCAAATTGTTTAAGAAAACAATATTTTGACAATTTTCCTTATGAACAGGATGGTTTCGTGTGTCTTATCGATGCGTTTCACTCGGGATTTGATCGATTCGACGTTGATTCTGACGTTTGATGGTAAGACCGCGCTGTCTTCGTTGAGTTCTGGATCAAACGTCGACGAGTTTATCGCACAGAACATTGAGTTGCAGTTGACCTCTCAACTCTCGACATTTGAAGGCGACAAGAAGAACGCGGGGCATGCGGAACTAACGTTGAAACTCCGTTCGTTGTAACTACGGCTATCTTTATCGAAACGAGCAGTGTAGACGTTGCCACGCAAATGGCCTCATTCCTCACAGACTCCTGAAATCGGCGCCTTGGACCGCTCGGCCATCTCGCCTCTGAAGCGAATTTTTTTTTAAAAAATTGCATTTGAAGCAAGTTGGCTTATTGCTTGTGACAATGGAAATTCCGTGTTTTGTTAATTTATAATTAGGTCTCATTTTAAGCAAGTTTTGCCTTGAAAGCATTTATAATCCACCTTGAGCAATTCTCAAAACAATCAAAATGTCATGATTATGCATCAAAAACCCGTTTCAGCGTAGATTTCAGCGTCACAAAACCCTCAGCAATCACTTTGGCACGTGCAGCGCAGCATAGCAATCCCGATCGGCGGCTTCCACTTCACTCGTACTCATCGATCGTGCTGACGACGTTGGTCGATCAGGTTGAGCGGTTCTAAGACACCCGGAGCTGCTCGGCCTGGGCACAGGCTCCACCACCTCACTAACGGTCGCCACTGAGTAGGCCGGTGGGCTCTGTGCCTCGCAGCTCTGCTCAATCGACTCGAAGAACGGCGAGTAGGCGGGTGGGGGTTGAAGTTTGACCGCGTCTTCATATTTTGGTAGTTGAGAGGAGCTCTCGAACGCGGGTTCCAAGAAGAAGAGCTCAGGGTAACCTGCAGGGAATATTCCTGAAAACAGCCGTTAGTTTCCAAAGACCAAAAGCGCTGTTTACCTCCGCAGTAGTGTTCCCCGTGAATGAGGACGGGTTGAACACGGGCTGATGGCGTGATTGTTGACGTGACTCGCGATGACGGCGCTCGCCGGCTCTCAGCGCGACGATGCACTGAAATATTGAGTGTGAGTAGTCTGGTCTGAGAGGCCTAAGGGCAGAGAATGCGGACTAGAAGGGCTTTTCAATAACATCCATTTTCGTGTTTTTCAGTCCACGGAAGACCGGATTTGTAGTACACGCAGAGAACAGGAAAAATAATTTAAAAAAGTTCGTATTTTTGGCCAAATCGGCTAAGCAGCTTTGTTGCTCTTTGATCGCACTTTAAATTTATTGACCGAATGTGTGATGTTTCCGAAAATACATTGAACAGTTTTACAAAAACGCAATTCTGGATTTATGGAGCAATTGAAAAAATCAAGCCGAAGCCATTTTGAACCTGTGACCTGTCGATTGTTGAGCATTTACCGATTCGGTCATTAAATGCCCTAATTTCAGTTTTGACCACCGAAATTCTTAAAACCTGCTTGACGATCAAAAAATGATCAAAAAATGCCAAAATCAAACTCCATCGTTTGGCTTTACTGATTGCATCATTTCAAAAAGCTCAAATTACAAATTTGAAATCACAATATGTTATTTTTTATAGTCTTGACCGAACGAATGACGTTTCCCAAAACCTAAAAGTTGCCGTAAACACCTAAAGAAGACATTTTTCGTCATTTTCTTCAAATTTCCCTTGAAGCGTTCATATCTTGTCCAAACCATTTTATTTTTACAAAAACAAAACTTTACAAATAAAACACCTAAATGGCTAAGCTGAGCTTGACGCAAAGCCTGAAGCCTGCTAAACCAAAATCAAAGAATATCCGACAAAATATGTCTAGAATAGCAGCGTTATAATATGAATTTCGGCGGAGGCTTTGCGCTAAGCGCAGCTTAGGCTGAGTGCCTTTTTAGTTTAGTCTCGTTCCCTGTCAATTTGACGACCACGAACGTAGAGTAAGGACAAACCAGTGCGGAATACTGGTGGTATACCATTACAGCAATGAGCGTAGAGAACAAGCCTGATCGAGTGGACATTTATTATCACTCGAAGATCTAAGAATATCCGGCGTTAAAATCTGAATTTTGGCGGAGGCTTTGCGCTTAACTCTGCTTAGGCGGTTATGGCGCCCGCCGACAACGAGGCGACCCATTGGAAGACCACGTATGCGCTGCAGGAATGAACTCGCGAAGAAAACCGGAGGGCATTTGTGGCAGCAGGGTGCGAGAAGAACAAGCAAGATTGGGTGTAGCATAGTGAAATGTTGATACAAATAAAGTTTAATCTCTGCGTCTGTGAACTCTTGCTCGCTATTGCAGCTTATTCTAGAGAATGCGCCGCGGACTTCCCAACACTGCTATCACGGGAAGCAATGCGATCTTGCATCGCTTAAGGAGCGTCATTCGCATCGATAATTCGCCTATAAAAGGTGTCCAATCCAAGATCGTCGCATTCGCTGATTCCTCGCCTAAAATGGACTCCACGTCTCCAGTTTTCCACGACGCCGTCTCTTACCTACTCTCATCGCAATCTGTTATTGTTTGCAAAGATCTCTCCGGAATCGCTGGTGCGATCGCTACCCAAAATTTTGACTTTCTTGGCTATCGCTCTGTTATAGTCAAGAACGGTCAGGTCGTTGACAACGGCGTCTTCAATTATCACAAAACCGTAATTACGGGACGCAGTGACTTTCTCGGTGACCAATGTCGCTGCGTTCATGCATGCATTCAAATTGAAGCGAATGACGAAGATTCTTCCTTTTCCCCCGAGGATCTCAAAGCTTTGCTGTGCTCCCTCAAACGTCACCGCCTTGAAATTCACTTGCGTTCCGGGATTGCAGAGAAAAACGTTCAAGAATTCATCATGTCGCTTTCATACGTATCGACCATAGTAGTTCCTCCTGGATGCGAGATGACGGAGGACCTCCTGAAAACTATACAAGACGTGGTGGAGAAGAAGACCTTGAATTTTGTAGCATTTCCGACTTGCAACACCAAAATAGCCCTCGATCTACTGAAACAGGAGCAGTTCGAGCATTTTAAATCTCAAAAACTCAGTCCTTCTCTTCTTCACGAAATCGTCGAAGATTGGAAGGTGAATGCGGAGAAGGTGACCGGGAAGGTGTTGTCTACATCAACGTCACTAAAGGAGCTGCAGCCCGTGGAACTACTTACACGGATTAACATTGGACCGTGCACGGAACAGGAGAAGACTGCTTTCAACACGAATTTTCCTCGATTTAGGGGGTACCTTCGGGGAAGAACATTCACCACGCTGATTTCCAGAAACGCCAATGGCAGAGCAATTTATTGGAATTTTGAGCGGGAAGACAGTGTTCTTTATTTGCAATTCGCTTAGCAAAATGGCCTATTTGTCGTTTTTAATCGGTAATAAAATAATTTTAATTTGAAATTTCGCAAAATCAATGGTCCTGACCGCCGTCAATGGTGCTGACCACTTCAGAACTTCGCTGAGTCGGCCCGATTTCTGGAGCTGAGGAACGAGGAGGCCGAGGGGCCACGCGGCTATCTCGCCTCTAAGCGAACCTGCATTGTCATATCGGTATGCATTGTCCCACTGTGCGAAGTCACAGAGACGTCAACCCTCTGTCTAGACAGGCATCGGTGGTTCAGTGGTAGAATGCTCGCCTGCCACGCGGGCGGCCCGGGTTCGATTCCCGGCCGATGCAAACATTTTTAAATTATTTTTTGAACAATTTTTTAAATTGCATGTGAAGCAAGTTGGCTTATTGCTTGTGACAACGGCACTTCCATAATACCGATGTCACACTTGCTGTCTGGCGTAGGATCATTTGTCTGATAGAGCACCTTGTCGTTGGATTGTCTGTAAACCGCCGAACACCTCCTTATATTGAAAAAAAGCGCAAATTTGATCGGTTATCTGATTAATGCCAGTCTAAACCAGCATAATTCGATAACTAGCCCCGGTAGCTCTTCAAAATTTCTTACAAAAACAAGATTTTGACAATTTTCCTTATGAACAGGACGGTTTTGTATGTCTCATCGATGCGTTTTATTCCGGATTCAATCGATTCGACGTTGATTCTGACGTTTGGTGGTGAGACCGCGCTGTCTTCGTTGAGTTCTGGATCACACGTCGACGAGTTTATCGTACAGAACATTGAGTTCTCGACTCTCGACATTTGAAGGCGGGGCATACGTAACTAACGTTGAAACTCCGTTCGTTGTAACTACGGCTATCTTTATCGAAACGAGCAGTGTAGACGTTGCCACCCAAATCGCCCCATTCCTCACAGACTCCTGAAATCGTGCTATTACGAAGCACCCGGCAATTGCTCAAAAAAGCGCAAATTTGATCGGTTATCTGATTAATGCCGGCAGCTCTTCAAAATTTGTGACAAAAAACTGAAAAATTTTTTCGGTTTTCCTTACGAACAGGACGATTTTGGGTGTTTTCTTAAATTATAGGGATGTCCTTTTAAGCAAGTTTTGCCTTGAAAGCATTTATAATCCACCTTGAGCAATTCTCAAAACAATCAAAATGTCATGATTATGCATCAAAAACCCGTTTCAGCGTAGATTTCAGCGTCACAAAACCCTCAGCAATCACTTTGGCACGTGCAGCGCAGCATAGCAATCCCGATCGGCGGCTTCCACTTCACTCGTACTCATCGATCGTGCTGACGACGTTGGTCGATCAAGTTGAGCGGTTCTAAGACAACCGGAGCTGCTCGGCCTTGGCACAGGCTCCACCACCTCACTAACGGTCGCCACCGAGTAGGCCGGCGGGCTCTGTGCCTCGCAGCTCTGCTCGATCGACTCGAAGAACGGCGAGTAGGCGGGTGGGGGTTGAAGTTTGACCGCGTCTTCATATTTTGGTAGTTGAGAGGAGCTCTCGAACGCGGGTTCCAGGAAGAAGAGCTCAGGGTAGCCGGCGGGGAATATGCCTGAAATGGCTGTCAGTTTCCTTGCTTCAGAAGCGCTGTTTACCTCCGCAGTAGTGTTCCCCGTGAATGAGGACGGGTTGAACACGGGCTGATGGCGTGATTGTTGACGTGACTCGCGATGACGGCGCTCGCCGGCTCTCAGCGCGACGATGCACTGAAATATTGAGTGTGAGTAGTCTGGTCTGAGAGGCCTAAGGGCAGAGAATGCGGACTAGAAGGGCTTTTCAATAACATCCATTTTCGTGTTTTTCAGTCCACGGAAGACCGGATTTGTAGTACACGCAGAGAACAGGAAAATAATTTAAAAAAGTTCGTATTTTTGGCCCAATCGGCTAAGCAGCTTTGTTACTCTTTGATCGCATTTTAAATTTATTGACCGAATGTGTGAATTTTCCGAAAATACATTGAACAGTTTTACAAAATCGCAATTCTGGACTTATGGAGCAATTGACAAAATCAAGCCGAAGCGAGATTTGAACCTGTGACCTGTCGCTTGTTAAGCATTTACCGATTCGGTCATTAAAATAGCCCTAATTTTAGTTTTGACCGAACGTACGAAATTCTTAAAACCTGCTTGATGATCAAAAAATGATCAATAAAGGCCGAAATCGTTAAGCTTTATCGATTGCATCAATTCAAAAAGCTCAAATTACGAATTTGAAATCACAAATATGTTATTTTTAAAGTCTTGACCGAACGAATGACGTTTCCCAAGACCTAAAAGTTGCCGTAAACACCTAAAGAAGACATTTTTCGTCACTTTCTTCAAATTGAATCAAACGACTACAGATTAAGTTTGAGCGTTCGGGACAGCGGGTGACGTTTCAACAGGAAACGCCACTCTCTGACCTATTCCGCATGCAATCAGAGGCAAAATTTAGTCTAAAATTATGCGATAAAAGCCGCAAAACATCGATCTAGGATCTGGTTTAGCTTGAACGACTCAACCCGTCCTCAGCGCAAACGTTGAACACGTGACGTGTCGTGGAGGCGGTCGATCAGGCCTCTTTTGTTGTAAAAATGTTGTAAAAACGTGCCTAAGACTGTAATTTTCAAAAAGTGTCAAATACTGGGCGCAAAATCGAACATGCGAACTTTATCATGCGGACTTTTGAATCAGAGAAAATTAAAAAAACTGCAAAAAAATTTCAAAAAAAATTAAAATTGCACATGTCTAGACACTCACTTCGATTCCTCGTCATATAGCACCGATGAGGACTCTCGACATCTCTTGTCCTGCGCCTCTCGCGCTCGTTCGATGCGAGACAACTGCGCAACGCAAATCGACAAAAACAGAGCAGAAATAGGATGACAATACAGAGCGGGGAGATGTAGGTGACGACATCGGGCATCGACGACGAGTACATCCTCTCTCTCTCTCTCTTCGCTGATCTCTTTGGGTTAAATCTGCAAATAAGAAAAGTTGCACTTCCGGAAAAAGGCTCCTTGGGGATTGCGGACGCGGCTGGCGTCCTCTCTTCAACGCATCAACGTTGTTGTGTTTGAATGCACATATAAAAGCGCGCGAGGGCATTAAAAAGTCGATTTAATCGGCAACGAGGGAGTGCGCCTTCTCACGTACAACGTGCGCTATAGTGCGGCTGTTTTTTGATTATTCATGCGATTGTCGGTGATGTGGATGATTCGGAATGATCAGAGGACATGGAACAGAGCACACAAACTGATGATCGGGCGTGAAAATTGAAAAAACACCGGAATGTTTCAATGATCATTTCGTTTTTGAGCAAACCAGACATAGACAAATTTTTTCAAACATTTTCAGACAAATTTTAGTGAAACGTTTCCCTCCCACCGCAAGTCAGACAACCTCATTAGCCTCATAGCTCCACAAAACCGCCAATTATTAACAGACTCAAATAACAGACAAAATACGTCTCAAAATTGCTTTCGAGACATTTGAAACTTGCCCTGCACGACAACGCAAAACAAGCCCATGAATCAGAGAGAGAAGCTGCGTAGGCAAATCGAAAACAATTGCGCCAAATAGGGCAAATTTATGCGCCGACAAGACCAGAGATTCAAGTGTCAACATGCTAGCGAAAATTCTGTTTTGTGTGGCTGGTGGCGGTTGCTTTGTCCTAGGTCACTGTGTGGCATTTAGAATAGGAGGTAAGTCATCGGTTTCTCACAGGAGAGCTGTATCAAAACGGTGTGAAATATTGCAGAGAATTAATGAGTGAAACGTTTCACTGAAATTCAAAATTGTCTGAAAAGGTGAAAAGTTTGTTTGGAATGTTTCACTGAAATCTGTCTGTGTCTGAAAAAGTGAAATGATGAGTGAAACGTTTCACTGATTTTTTAAATTTTTTATGATTTCAGACAAATTCGCAGTTCAGTGAAACATTCCGAACCATTTTTCCACTTTTTCAGACAATGAGACAGTGAAATGTTTCACTCACCATTTCACATTTTCAGATTTCAGAGTCTGATAACTACCAAAAATTGAAAAACAATTTTAAAAGAAAATTTGAAAAATTGAAAAATTGAAAGACACAGGCGAAAATCGCGTCAAAACAGAACGTAGCCAGTTACTAATCAAAGCATAGCGCGTACATAATCTTTCCCTAATAACCAAGAATTCCGCCTTTCAGCAATCCATTTAGAAAATTATTTTCAGCACATTCATTAGCGCTCTAGCAGCAAAACAACCGCGTCGTCGTTGACCACTCCGTTCACCAATGCAGAGTGTCCAGAAGAGTGAGCACGCGCTTGAACACGCCTGAACAAGAAACGCATTGTTTAACTTGGCGCAACAAACAAAGTTAACGCGCGCGCGAGTGACCGATGAACGTTGGCGACGCCAACAGATCGCGAGTTCAACCATGCATCCGTAATTGAATAGCTCCAACAGCTGCGGGGAACATCAGGAGAGGAAGAACCTTTCGTTGTCCGCAACGCGAAGCTTTTAGGCTTGCACTTCTGGGTACTCTTGAAAATGGGACAACGCATTTTTGGGAGTGGGGTGGAGCATGCGGTCGTCGTTCTTTGAACGAAAGCGCCAAAAAAGCTTTTTTCGTGGTGTTCCGCCCGTTAAATTGATTGCCGTGCAAGCGAGAGGACAACCGGAGGACTTCATTAGGTCGTAATTAAATATTAAAGGACAGTTGCTCAAGACGTTGTGCGCAGCGGGGCGACTTTTGAGGTCCAGGAAATGGGTGGAGCCCTGGTGGATAAGGGCAAATTTGCTCAACGCGAATCAATTAATTTTGGAGCTTTTCTTGGAGATGAGGAAGTCGGCGTCTGGTCCGTTGCGTGATTTGACGTTTTTGACCTTTTGATGTGATGTGTGGACTTTTGGGAGCGTTGGGTTTTTGGTCTAATGAAAAAGAGGGCGCGAGTGCTGATGAAATTGTCTGGAATGTTTCATTGAAATTGCATTGTGTCTGAAAAGGTTCGTGAAACGTTTCACTGGGTACAACGATGGTGTCTGAAAACGGACAAATTGAAATCGAAAGTTTTCAAAAAAGGGTTGTCTGAAAACGGACAAATTGAAAATTGTCTGAAAACGGACAAATTGAAAATTGTTTGACGACGGACAGACTGAAAATTGTCTGAAAACGGACATCGTTGAGTGTCTGAAAACGTCCAGCGGTCAGTGAAACGTTTAACTAAAATTCAAACCTGTCTGCAAACGTGTTAAGGTGAGTGAAACGTTCCCGGAAATCCTAAACTATGTTTGATTAACTCTGGAGAGATTGAAAATTGTTTGAAGACGGACAGACTGAAAATTGTCTGAAAACGGACATCGTTGAGTGTCTGAAAACGTCCAGCGGTCAGTGAAACGTTTAACTATATTCAAACCTCTCTCCAAAGGTGTAAAAGTGAGTGAAACGTTCCGGGAAATCCCAAAATATGTTTGATTAACTCTGGAGTGCGATGTTTTCGATGTTCAGCACATAAGGAAGTTTATCTGAAGCCGCGTGAATTGACGTAATTTAGTTGTCTTGCACTTTTGTGTTTTCGTTCTTCTTTATTTCCGGCCAGTGGAAGAAGATAAAAACTTTTTAAGACACATTTGAACTTCCTGAACAACGTGGACAGAGCTTAATTTAATTTTGCCAACAATTTTTGCTAACAGAACTCCATTTTCTGTTATTTTAGCAGCGAAATCCAACACCACTTCCTTATGAGTAGTCCATAAATCATGAGCAGAATGCGCGACAACCAAGACACATCTCGCAACATGACCACCAAAGCACTCTTCTGTTCTAAAAACGTCATTTCGCACTTAGATTAGCCATCGGAAATTAGAACAAAATTTTAAAAGTGCTTCCTTTAGCAACATATCGTCACATCCCGTTTGGCGTGTGGTTTAAATCAGCCAGCAATAAGGCTGAAATTGCGCCCATTAAAATGTTTGACTAAAATTCTACACTATAGCAGCATCTTAGTGACTGAGTGTTGATCGACAAGAAATCGATTATCATGGTAACTCATCGAATGCTCAGTTGAACCAAAATAATCGACTTCGCGCCGACCACACACGAGGATTGGGTGCTCAATGCGCAAAGCAGAGAGATTTGCGAAATATAAGAGTTGGCGAGTCGTCGGTGGTGAAATCTGACGAATAGAGGCGAGCGACTCAGTCGCTTGAGACGTTGGTAGCTCTGGAATGACACACAGTGACACCCAGATAGACAGCATGGCTCGTTCCCTTATCAGTGGGTTGTCACAGACTTATCAGTGCTTTCCGTTGGCAATAAACGGCCAAAAAATGACGGAATTTCGGTTTTCAAGAGCTTAAAGCAAAGCAGCTGAACAAAGTTGAAAGTTGAATAAAGTCAAAGTCTTTTGACGAGCGAGTATTTGCTTATCAGTCAATCTGTGATTAAAAGGCTTCTGACGGCGTTAGACGACAAACAGGATAACCATGTGTCTCTGCGCGAAAAATAAAATCTTGTGAAATTTTCAGGGATACCATTATTTTAAACAAAATTAGTGTGCAAATTGCTATATCAAACTGCCAGCAAAAAATTCATTTTTACAACAAACCACAATAAATCAAGAACAATCCAATTAAAATTGCGATACTTTGAGCGGGTGCAGATCCTCCTAAACCATTAAATCAATGTTCAAATCAGAAAATGAGCTTTTACCTGAATTTCCGGGATGTACGGTGGTAGAAATTGCTGTTTTTGTTGATGAAGACTGCAAAGTTGTGGTAGTCGGAAGAGGAGCAGAATTGGTGGTAAATTGACCGCTCATTACCGTTGTCTTCGCATCAGTTGTCGTCGCTCTTGTTGTTGTTGCAATTGTAGTTGTTGTTGCTTTTGCGGGTTTGGTGGTGAACTGACTGATCGCTACCGTAGTCCTCCCGACAGTCTTCGTTGTTGCCGTTCCTGCTGTTGGAGATTTGGTAGTGATCTGACCGCTGGTTACCGTAGTCCTGGCACTCGTTGGTTTTGTTGTAGTCGACGCGGTGGTAGTTGTAAGAAGAAATGTGGTCGTAGGAGGTACGGTAGGCTCTGGAGGCACCGATGCCAAGTAGTGGAATCGAACCTGAGCGCCCTTGCAGTCGGCTCGTGGATAGCGAAGGAATTTGACCAAAACGTAGTACACATTTGTGAGCTCCTTGATGCCGGTGACGTTTTGGAAGTTAAAGCTGAAAGCTGGCCATTAAATTAGGCCTAATTTCACCAACTCACCCTTGGCTGTTGCGATACTGCCCGTACATCGTGAGATTCACGCAATCCGCGTCGTAAGGCGCAATTTGAAACTTGTAACTCGTATAGAATAATGGCATTATCTCTCCCATGTTGAAGAGGAACTCTTCCTCGCTGTACGGATTCGAATCGACCCAACTGTCCGCCGCGTAGGTTGTGAGCTCGCACACGTGCGCTCCCAACGTCTCAACCCTCATTCCGTTGTCGTTCGGCTCGCTCAATCCCACCACGAGAGTCTTGGAGATCAACTGCGAAGAATTCGTTTTGAAGACAAACGCGTTTCGCAGAATCATTGTCGCGTACACGGTTTGCGATTTTGAAACCGTGTTTTGGCTACTGTAGGCTTATTGTAGACCGAATTGTGAGTTTTTTGGCCTAGACCTACTTGATTGAAATGATACGAACGTCGGAAACGCGGTTAACGCCCGATTGGATCGTTTCCACGTCGATTCCAACGTTTGGCGGCACAGACGGGTCCTGAAACGTCATTTAGCGGTTTAATTGGTCTAATCCTAATAGGCCAAAGCGCTAATCACAAGAACTGACCGTGAGCGCTGGATCAAACCCACGGTGTTCATCGCACAGAACATTTTATTCATCGTTAACTCATTTAGAACGCTGGTAGACGATAGAACGTAGGCTGGACACTCGGCACTGAAGCTCAGCGGCATAACTCTGTACATGTTTGTTGAGGTGATCACGTTTCCGCCCAAGTCGCCCATTTCCTCACAGGAGCCTAAAACGGCGTTTACGGGAACAACATAGCTGATTGCTCACCTTCCACGCTGCTCTTCGCGAGAAACAGCATTACCGTACTCCTCCACTCGTTTGAGAAATCGTCCAATCTATCGAATAAGTCGCCAGAATTGATTAAAAGTGACTCCACGTCATCATCAAAGCAGAATTTCCCGTTTTTCGTTGTATCCGAAGTTGCGTTTAGGAAATCAATGGCGCTAATCGTCTCACAGGTGTCATTTCGGTATACGGTAGTAAAAGTGAGCTTCTTCAGATCCAGACTCGTTGCTGTGCTGATGAAAACACAAGTTGGCGTCTTTAGAACCACTTTGGAGATGTTGTCGCTGGCAAAGAGAAAGAATGGCGTCTCTTGGGTTACTGTAGCTCCATTGGATGTAGCTTTACACGAATTGCCGACTGAAAAGCAGCAGAAAAAGAGCAGAAACCAGAACGACGCTTTCATGAGGAGCGAAAGGAGCGTGAGTGGTTTTACAGCGTCGTTGCGGAGTTCAATTTTATAGCGGAGTTCTATCAGCTAGCGATAAGGCTGAAATTCGGCCCATAAAATTTGCAACCAAAAATTCCGTTTTAAACATCATTGGTGACAAGGCGCCCCTGACTGTTGATCGACAAGAAATCGATTATCATGGTAACTCATCAAATGCTCAGTTGAACCAAAATAATCGACTTCGCGCCGACCACACACGGGGATTGGGAGCTCAATGCGCAAAGCAGAGAGATTTGCGAAATATAAGAGTTGGCGAGTCCGTTGCCGGTGATGAAATCTGACGAATAGAGGCGAGCGACTCAGAGACGTTGGTAGCTCTGGAATGACACACAGTGACACACAGATAGACAGGATGGCTCGTTCCCTTATCAGTGGTCGTCACAGACTTATCCTTCCCGTTGGCAATAAACGGCCAAAAAATGGCAAAATGACTTCAAACACGTCAAACATTACGTTTGTCGAGAAGAAATGAACGTAAAAGCAGGCGGTCGCATTGCGAAATTTCAAGAAAAACCAATGTTTACGTAAACATCGGACGTTCAGCCGAGAGGTGAAAAGATAAAACGGCGAGAAGATCAGCGGCTTAAGCCGGCTTTCGGCTCAGCATTGTTTGTTCCGGTCAAAATACGTTTTTCTTTTCAGTTAATACGAAATTCGCGCGTAGGCCGAGTAAAGCCGACGACACCGATGTAGCTCGTTTCGATAAATTTTTGAAATCAGTGATTTAGACAGTCAAATAATCAAATTTGAGATTTTAAAGACGGTGTTTAATATATTATTAACCCTCGGCGATGAACGAAATTACTGAAAAAACTGAAAAATAGAGAGAAATTATTTAAATTTACTTTAAAAATTAAAATCGGCTTTTAAATTCACGAAATTTACAAAAAAATACAAAAAATTAATTTAAGTTAATTTTTTAAAAATTAAAATTATTAAAACTCGAAATTTTAATATTTATAAATGTCATCACATTCAATGCAAGTTTAAACTTGTTACGCCTTAAATTCACAAAATAGATCATTAAACGACGCAAAGCATTTTCAATTTACGCGCAATTAATTTCAAAAAAATCGAATTTTCAGCTAAACAACTAAAACTTTGTCGTATATCTACCGTAATCCGGTTTCAAAACACCAACAAATGAGACGACTTTGCAGTGGATGAAAGAAGTAGATAAATAATCGTCACAAGCCATCACACAGCGAGCGGTAGCGGCGCACCCTGCGGTTAGGTGATTAGCAGAGAGACTGCGGGCATCGCTCGCTCACTCGCAACACACAAACCGCAAAAATGAATCTTTCGCCGCTCGCTATTGTGGGTTGGCGGAGACGACGACGGCTAGCAAACAATCGCTCGCGTTCGGCGGACGATTTTGGCGCCATTTTTGAAATATCAAACGAAAAAGCAAAGTGCAGTCGCGCGCTGTTGTGATTGATACGCGGAGCGAGCGAATGGAGGACGGTTTTTCAAATTTTTGACGGACGAAAGTGGGTGCGAACGGCTGGTGATTGATGCGCGATTGGCAACAAAGAGTGATTTATGGATGTGGCAGACTGTGTTTACCGTTTTATGGTCATAGACTGCCGTAGACGGCAGTATCTGGCTGCTTTTTACAAGAAAAAAAGGATGAAATAGGCATTAAAATTAGGTTTAATTGCTATGTTTGTTTTTGATTGTCAAGAGATCGGATTATTACAGAATGCTCAGTTGAAGTACCAAAATAATCGACTTTGCGCGCGACCACTCACGGGCATTGGCGATAAATGCGTAAAGAATGGAGATGGTAGTGTTGGTGACTCACACAACACTTGTCTTGTCAGCCAATTGTGATGAAATCTGAAAGAAGAGAGGGAGAGACTCGGTTGGAGTGACACACAGACAACACACCTGTCAAGACAGACAAACTATCTAATTGATTTCTTTGATTTTATGGTGCTTAGAATGCCTTAGACGTCACTTTCTGGAAACACAAAAGAGCTGGACGTTCAATTGAGATGAGGCCCAAAATACTCCCTAAACGAAATAGATTATCACGCTAGCTCATCGAATACTTAATAGCACCAAAACAATCGACTTCGCGCCGACCATACACCGGGATTGAGCAAAGAAGAGAGATTTGCGAAATGGGAGTGTTGGTGACTCAGCTACTTGTGATGAAATCTGAAGGAGGAGCGACTCGGTGAGGCGTTGCTATATGTGAAAGGACACAGAGTGGCACACAAAACAGTCGCACAGAAGAACGGATTTCCATCTTAGACTAGACCAAAAATTAAACAAACGATTACTGCGCGGAAGTCATAGTATACTGGATTCCATGAACGCGGAACAAGCGAACAGCGCTTATCAGTTTGCCGCGACATCACGGAAATGCGCTCAGATTAGGCACTAATATGGAGCTGCGGCATTGAGCTAAACTCAGACGAAAGACATATTATAGTTACGCTTAGTTTTCTGACATATGAGGCTTGGCAAGTTGTAGAATCTGCGCCTACCACAAAAGGCGTCTTGCTAGAGTGCCCAACTTGGCACAAAGATGCTTTTCTGACTTCAAAATTTTTGTAAAACTGTGTTTTCAATATGAAATCTCATGAAACCACCTGTTCTTGCTAATTACTTCTGTGCAAAAAGACAAAAATCGATAGGAGAAAATGTCTTTAAAAATTTGTCTCTTTCTAAATAGAGCCTAGCAATCATGACTTTCTACAACCCAATTTGAAAGCTATCATAAATGCTGACACTGACAGAATTTTGAGCAAATCTAAACCCTACGAAATTAAGCAATTAGAACATGAAATTGCGCACAGTCCAAACTGGGTCAGAGATTCCAATTTTCTCTCACTAACAGCTATCATATTCACGCATCTTTGTCACATTTCTGATCAAAACACGCATAACTGGGCTGCAGCTTGGATCTATGTTCGCGAGTACTGTCGTCATCATCACAAGGTTTCAAATTTTACAGATACGAAACTAATTGATTATCTAAAGAACGAGGCTAATAGAGTGCTTGTAGAGCTAAACAATGAGAAGCTCAGCAAACCGGCGAGATTAGAGTTTAAAAACGATTTGTACTTTCTGTGCCACTACTACAAGCATGGGATTTCGTCGAACAGCGTTAAGCAGTACAGAGATTAATGATTGAGTTGCTCAAACAGACACCACGCTTCGACAGCAAACGAAGTTGCAATGTTTACAGTGGAGCTACTGCTAAAGAACAAGTTTTTGTCCACGTTCACAAGGGCATTGAGCAGTACGTAAAGTCAGTTTATTAAACGTAAACGTAAATCTACAAATTTTGTGTTTGTCTGTCTTCGTTTTCTATTTTTATTTTATTTCTATTTTTTAAATTTTAAAAAACTAAATTTATTAAAAAATTATTTTCCTTCTCCTTCTCGAGAGCAGGTACGAAATATAGAATACAGCTATTGTCGTTCCGCATTCGAAAACACAAGGCGCCGAAATGTCGTACGTTCGGATATTTGTACGGCGTCTGTCTTTTTGAACGGGAATTCCACATTTTGCCGATTTATCTTTTCACAAGGAACAGGTTGGAAATCAACGGCGTCATGTTGTTGAGCATGTCATTTCACCCCTTTTGCCAAGTTTGACTTGAATTGGATGTTTCCTGGTTGAGTACGTTGAAAAACCAAGTTTTCTGACTGTTTTCACGCGGGCCTTTCGCTATTCGGCTTAAATGCACCAAATTCAGTGCTCAATGTACTCGCAGAACCTTAAAAAATGCAATTTTAATGCTTGGAGCAAGCCATGCCAGTGTGAAAACAGTCAGAAAACTTGGTTTTTCAACGTTCTCGACCAGGAAACATCCAATTCAAGTCAAACTTGGCAAGAAGGGACATGCTGAAATGACATGCTGAACAACGTGACGCCGTAGATTTCCAAACTGTTCCTCGTGAAAACAGAAATCGGCAAAGTGTGGAATGCGCTGTTGGAAAAGACAGACGCCGTACAAACGTCCAAACGTACGACATTTGCTTTTCGAATGCGAAACGATAGTAAAACAAAGAAAATGCGTTATTTTGTCACGTCATCGACCGCAGCCAAAGCGAGAAGGCGTGAAAAGCATTGCATTCGCATTGCTCAAAGATTCATTTACAACGTTGTCTTGGTCGCTTGGCCAGTTATTTTCGCCCAACTATGGAGGCGCTGCCGTTCGTCTTCTGCGAGTCAGTAATTGCAGCTTTGCGGAAACCTTCGCACATCAGACAGACCTTCCGGAGCCGAGTTTGGCAAGCTGCTATTGATGAGCAAGTTAAACATCGATGTTTAATCGATGTGGATATTTCCTACAAAAATGGAGTTTGGTACGATTATATCAGCTATTCGCACTTTGGCGATGTCTTGAACGTTGAAGATCTTCAGAAAGTCAACAGAAAATACCTTCGCATTGCAAGAATCAACCTGCATAGCTCCGATGACGGAAGAAAATCGTCTTTCGAGGAAATTCTGAGAATTGTCAAGTTCACTCTTCCCTACGTCTCCATGTCAGCGTTATATACAGGGTGTCCGGAAAGTTCTGTCACGCTTAACAAAACAACGATAACTTTTTACGAATCACGCCAATCAAGCCGCTGCGTATACCATTCGAAAGAGGAGACAATCTTGTATTAGAAACACAAACAAAAACTTCACATTGCTTTCTTCAGCGAAAATACAGATATCCAAACGTTTTCGGAAAATTTTTAAGCCAAACATGATTTTTGTTGGGTTGATTTTGTCGCAGGCCTTCAGATTTTCGGAATTTGGTGTTTTTTGCATTGACGACACGCGCGCAGCCTTGCGAAAGCAGTTCGCGTTGATTCTGAGAGTAGCGGTGCGGTTCGACTTTTAATATCTTCGCATCTAGGAAGTGGATTGGTTGGAAAATCCTCACCGTGTGCCAGAGCCTCGACCCTAAAGAACTTTTCTTGTCAGTACGCTTTTTGAAAGTCCAAAAGTTGATGTTCTTTGCTCAGCTAGTATACTTTGAGTCTCAGATCCTCTCTGATATGGTTTTTGCAAAGTGCACTTGCCGATTCCATGTTTCCTAACAAGTTTTTGGATTTTTCTCTGGAAATTCCTCTGGATCTTCTTCCGGGCATTTTTTTGAGCGCTGAGCCTTAGAGCAAAGCGACTTTCCACTTTGGGGACGCCTATTGATCTCTCCGATCTCGAGAATATATTGGACGACACGATTGACTTTCTTACGATACAAATTCAGGATGTTTGAGATCTCTGCAATCAGAATTCACCGTTTTTGTAGGCGGCAATCTCGGAATGGCCTTTTCGAAAAATTATTTTCTAACTTACAGAATCAAAAACAATTAAGCAAACGATTTTTCTAGGTCAAAAAAGGATAAAAAACACGATTATAAAATTTACAGCGAGAAAACTAACAAAAAAGCAAAAGAAATTGAACTGATTTGTCGCGTGACAGAACTTTCCGGACACCCTGTATTTACAACAGTGACATTTTCCGTCAAGAACACTTGAATCAGCTGCTTTTCGAATACCGTAATTCATCGATCTCTTCCCTGTACACTCTAGGAAACATTGATCTAATTGGCAACGCTCTGAAGGGACTCCTTGCATCCAACACGTTGAGTGATGTTAGTCTCTGCTCAGCTGACATGTCAAGCCCGTTGCAGCACAAAATTCAAGAGTTCATCGTGTTGAAACCGTTTAGATCGGTTGTATTTGAACCGCTCAACTTGAAACTGGGCCGTGCTTCCTTTGAGCGACTGTTTGCAAAGCAATTCGATGGATTCGTTACCATTTGCTCCGTTCGGTGTCCCTTTTCTTTTCAATTGAATGACCTGAAAGAATTTAAAAGAGAATTGCAGGTCATGCAACGTGATTGGATCATTCAATGGAAACGGGAGGATGGAGTCAGAGTTGAAATTAGCGAAGTCCGATCGATACCGGACAGTCTTGAAATTTACTTTTCAAATTCCGATCAAGAATATCTCTACAAACTTGTACCCCTTTTCCTTCATTAAGACTATTTCGGTGTTTGTAAAACGCTCTACAATAAGACGTCAGTGATAATTAAATTTTGTTGTTTATGCTCAGATACATTTTGTTTAATATCGGCTATTGTCGGCTTCAGTTTGATTGACGCATTCGATTATTCGCCACGGGAGCCTGCGATTAAGTGGTCGTCTCAGTTTGTCTGTTTTTTCAACGACGATTGAGGTTTTTCAATTTACCATACAAATCATAGAAATTTCTTGTTAATCTCCAGAAGGCCGGTGGCATTTGCTCAACATCAGCGCAGCGCAGAGTTTAAGACGACAACTCCAATCTTTCGTATCTGTCATCAACGTTTAATTGTGCCAAATTCACTTTTGTCACGTCATTGACCGCAGCCAAAGCGAGAAGGCGAGAAAGCGATGTCATAAAAGTGAGTTCCGAACACTTTGAGTAGTTCGTAAACGCCTTTGCCCCCGGCGAGACGCCCGTAGTGTTTTGGCGCTAGCGCGTTTAGTCTGTTATCCTGACCAATAGCATAATCCAATCAATCAATCAATCAACGCTTACTCGTTGCCGAAATCGGCCCAGCAACCGCGTATTAGTGCGCGATTTTAAGATTTGCCTCGCTATCATCGTCAGAGGAAGCAATTTCCAATGATCTCGTTTGGATGGAATCAGAGTTGAAATAAACAAATTCGGATCTAGCTCTGACATTCTTGAAATTAACTTTTAAATTCCGATCAAAAATTTCTCTACAAACTTGTACCTCTTTTCCTTCATTAAGATTTTTCGGTGTTTGTAAAACGCTCTACAATATGACGTCTTGTTCGTGGTAATTGAATTTTGTTGTTTAAGCTCAGATAAATTTTATTTTCTTTGCATTTTCGAATGCTGAACAACAATATAACAGCGATGGAGAAGATTCTTAATTAAATCAGATGCGAAAGGTCAACTTGGCGCCGAGTATCTGGTACCTGACTAGCGTTGTGCTTGGTCGTAACGCGCTTTGTTTTCGGCTAGTCATATTGTAATTTTCTAAGGCGTAGGTTGACTGCTTTGGTGGTTTTTCGTGATTCTATTGGCGCAAGCGTTTTTCGCGACCACGAATTGGTCAATATAGCAACGGAGACAGCAACGGAGATTGAATAGACAAATAGTCGAAACAGCGCTATTAGGCGCCGGGACGCTATGACCAGAAATGTGTGAAAATGGTAAACGTTTTCGATGACCGCAATGGAAGCTGTTACCTTCTGCGACACTGTAGCTTCCAACACTACGGTTAAAGGTGAGAAATCAAGGATGTCGTTCCGAGACCTTTTTGTGACAATGCTCGCATCGCAAAAATACATTTATGTTAACATTTTCCTTTGCGATCGGATTGAAGAGCGATGGAGTTTGTGCCGTTCGCCTTTAGCTACGCCGTCTGCGCTGTTTTGAAAGATCCGGACGCTCTGGTTACTATTCCGTCACACAACTCTAACAGCGGAATCTGGAATGTGGCGGCTATGGCAACAAAATCTGCTGTACGCGTTACAATTCAAGTGGAAATCGACTGCAAAGACGGTATGTGGTTTTATCGAATTGACAAATTAGCTCAAAATAGGAAAATTCACATGACTTCTCATGAATTGAAAGCGATCAGCAGACGTTGCGTTCAAACATCAGTTGTTGCCATTGGCTACAGCGACGCAGATTCGCACATCTCCACCCTTGATGAGGTAAGAAAGGTTCTCAAGTATTCTGCGCTTTTCGTCAACTTTGCTGAGATGCGGATTGCAAGGAACCTGAAAATTCCGGATGACGTCATAGGCCAGCTGCTCTTGCCGTTCTGCAATTTATGGTTTTCAAGAATTTATGCTTTTAACCATTCAAAAGCAGCCGAGGAGTTCTTTACAACGCAGCTGCATAATGGAGGTTTAAAGATAATCGCTACCAATGACAAGGGTGAACTCCGCATCCAAAACTTCGCTTTAGCGGAACCGTTTGAGATTGAAAGCGTTCATAAAAAGTCTTTCAGCTTCATATTTCTCAAGACGCTTTTCAGTTATGGTTGGCGCACGTTCACGGCTCGCTTTGACGTGAATTTCGAAAAGCTCAGAATGTTCAATAAGGAGCTGCAGATTCATACGGGTTATACAACGATTGTCTGGAGGCGAAGAGACGGAGTGGAAGTCAAAATCTCGCGTCTTCGCGAAGATCGTCTTTGCATGGAATTCAGTTTGCTGTTGTTTGGTAATCACTGTTGACCGGCAAGCAGGAATGCTTCATCTTCGTGTCTTTGACTTTTGTTGCTCTATACTAATGTTAAAATAAAGTGTCGTTGAACTTCCTAATAAGACAGACGGGCACGTGTTACCAGCGCAGAGTAGTTCGCGCTTGATTTATCGCACCACAGAAACGCATTTTCATCTCTGAATTTCGTTCTTTTGTTATTCGCAACAAACTGTGTACTTGCGACTTTGTTTGCACTGTTTTTAGGGATTTTTTGACGCTTTGATAGAGGTGTCGACAGGTTACACTGCGTCCCAGTTGATAAACAACCGACGCGGGACTCAAATGGCTGCCGCACCGGGTGTTTGGGTGTTAGCAAATAAGTAAAAGCCTAAGGCAGTCAACCTAAGTCTAAGGTAAACAAAGCTTAAACAAAGCCAGTCTAGGCCACTCCATCACCCAAACTAACGCACGCTGCTAAGCCTGCAACCAACAAAGTAAAAAAAGTTTCAATTTAAATAAATTAAACCAAGTCGTTGTCGGTTTATCACAGAAAATATAAAAAAACCAAGTTGACAATTTGCACCAAAAAATTGTGTGAAACGTTGTCCAAAAAAAATCACTTGGACATGACATTAGCGCGAAAGTCTTTAGCGCGACAACTTTAGCGCGAACGGCATTAGCACGAACGACATTACCGCGAAAGTAAATTCGCGGTAAAATCGCGATGACAACCAAAGTCTTCTTCTCTCCATAGTATTGATCGTAGCTTGTGATATTTGCACTCAGAGACCACTTGAACTAACAACAAGGTCAGACCAGACGTCGAAGTGGATCAAAGGCAAAGTCTAGGACGAAGCCTTAAGTTAACATAGTGAATTTTGGGCGAGCGGAGCGAGCACAAAATTCACTATGTTAACAAACCCTGCGGCAGCTCCTAGGCCTAAGCCTACGGCAGTTACAGCATGGTTAGCTCAAGACGAAGCCTAAAAACTGAGTTCAAAACCTGTTTCCCAACAACACGACGTATGAATAACAAGTCCTCGCCCAAAATTACCTCCGGTAACGCCTAAAACTTGCTCAAGGCGCAGAGGAACTGAGGTCTGTCATAAAACTTAAGTCAAATGCAAAAACAATTTTCAACTTAAAAAATTTCGCGCTAAAGTCGTGTCACGCTTGCCAACACCTATTAAATCAGATTTTAGACTAACGAGCTACAGTAAGCTGCGAATCTCGCACATATTCAATCTGATGTGTTATGCTAACTCACACCCAAACGCATTGCTGCAAAACTCATTTAACCTCTGTTCGTCGCTCCATCGCTACCACAATGGACGCCGTCGTCTCAAACGCGTTCGCCTACATCTCTCCGGACATCATCTACGATGTCCTGCGGACCTACTGCAAATTCGAGGATTTGGAGCCGTTTGACGCCCTCGAGAGCAGCTGGGCGAACGTCGCTCGTTCAAGTTTTCGAAAAGCAAAGTTCCAATCAGTTTGTGTTCAGAAGAGCGCCGAAAAACAACCCGCAGGCTACTACGCAGAATGGTTCGACTACGGTGATGTAAAGAGGAGCATTACTATTGAGAAACTGGAGAAATGGACCAATTTTGACGTGCTCACTCTCACCGATGTCACTCTTGTCCCTGGCGTTCTTTCAGAAGCTTGTGAGTACCACATCCTACAGCACGTCCGCCAACGCGTGGTAATCCACGTTCAACACAGTCATTTGGAACGATTTAAGAAGATGTTTGATGTCTTGTCGCTTCGTCCTATTACAGACTTGACTCTAACCTCCAGTCTAAGTGAATTGCAGAAAGGAACGGGTAGCTCTATCAAAAAGCTGTTGGCAAATCCGTCAATTGGGCGCTTGACGCTGCGCGGGCACGTGTTCGATTCGCTTGGAACCCCAGTGGCGTTTGTGAAACGACCAAATTTTCAGCTATTAGACCCTGGCACATGCACTGAAACGGCCAAAACGAAAGCTTTGATGGAGGCGGCGATGGAGGGTTGGCTGCAGAGGACGTCATTTCCAAGCCACATGCAACGGTTGGTTTTGATTGGAAGCAAGCAGCACTATTTTGTCCATTTGAAAGGACAAATCGCTGCCAAATTCGGTCTCAAGGAGAGCAGAAGCTCTACTTATCGCTTCACGAGTGTTCACTACATGGAGCACCCGGTTGATCCCTCAAAACGCGCTGAACTCTTCTTCACGAAAGAGAACACTTTTGCTGAGATTTGCTTCACGTCGAAAGAGGCTAGCGTCAGGAGCGAATTTGGTGAATATGCGGATTATGCTCTACGGAAGTTTATGGATGAAGAGAAGAAAGATCCTTTTGCTCGCTAAGATGAAACGGCGGTTTTTTTTGTTGTTCTTTGGTGGATAAATTGTTGTTGCTGTTTTTGTTCACTACTGCTGACCATTACACCACAGACGCGTCAGGGCTAGCGCTCTCCGTGTATGTCTGGAACATGCCTGAGGCCGCTGTCTCCGTTGCTATGACCTCTATGTCTTGCGAAAAATGACCAGAGGGCCACCGTTTCCGTTCAGACCTCCTACATCGTCTTTAAGAGATATAGGACTCCGCGGACAAGTGACTGACTGCTCGTCTGCACGGTTTGCCTTGCATATCAAGGCAATAGAAAGATTGGACAAAAGAACGCGACAAAATCAAGCCATCTGAGATATTTTTGGGGCGATGTCCGTGTCCATTGAAAGGAGGAAACTCTTTCTGCGAAATCACAAAAACCGGCGGCAATATTTCATATTTTTCTTCGTATTTTCAAAAAGTACATTTGCCATTTCAGCCTAAGCCCTGAAACTATCAATGTATCAAGAGAAAGCTTGTCACGACATTCAAATGATCTTTTCAAAATTTAGATGTTTGTCTTTCGTTGTTAGCTAAGAAACAAAAAGTTCGGATAAAACGACAAAAAGTTACAGCGACCAAATCAAGCCAAAAGGATTGAGTGCATTCTGCATAACTTTCAAAAGCACCGGGACGATCCAACGAGTGTCTTTTATACTTTAAGGCGTTTGTGTAAATTCTGGATCTTTTTAACACAAAAAAGAATCTTCAAGTTTGATGTCTGAAGTCTTGAAAAGTTGTGCTCGGTTTTACCCGTTGCATACTAGTCTGGTCACCGTGTATATTCCCACAAGTTAAGCGAGTTCATAAAACTCGGCAGAAAGTAAAGACAAATGCTAAAAGATTGTGAATCAACATGCGAATCTGCTTGTTTAAACGTCGATTGACCGAATTGATTGAACTGCAGTTACAAGAATGCCGAGTTAAGCGGTTCTTAAACCCACTTTTAGACTTTAATCTACATGTCTATATCCTGGTCGTTTTAGGCCATCGAGAACACGGAACTTTGCTGATCTCCAAGGTACGCTGCGTTTACCTTTATCCCCTTCTTCTCTTTTTTCGTCGTCGCATTTCGCCAGCTCCCATCTCCTGCTTCTTTCCCAGAACAGCGCACCCGTTAATCCACCGCGCTCTAAGATCACCACCTCAAACTTCACTCGTTCTCGCTGTCTTCATCACAATTAGCTCCTCGCCATCCGCTCCGCTCTCTCTCTCTCCTTCTAAATTGTACTTCTTTACCACGTTAATTCACCACGTTTATCCGCCTTTTTCGCACGTCTACTACAAGCGCAACGCCTTCTACATCACTGCGCGGTCGCCGGCGTTTTTCCACCGCGCGCCGACGACGACGACGACTTCATCATAATTTCTGCCGTCGTGTTTTGCAATCGTTTCGCTATTAATTAATATATATTTTCCGCGCTTTCACCCCTCCTTTGCCGTTCGTCGCTCTCGCGCGCGCGCCGCCCTATGTTCCTCATTCCACGCGCGCGCGCGCGACTTTCACACGCGACTGAATCGATCCTACTCTATCTGGTGAAAACACCTTCTTCAACACACGATGTGCCACCGCCGCCGCTGTTGCTGCTGCTGCTATGCGGCGCTCTATCAGTGGCTCCTTTAGGAGAGCAGAAAACAGACAGACAGACAGATTTGAAGTCTGTGGCAATGAAAAAACGCCTACGGCACACACAACCAAGCTGTTTTCTAATTAGTTCGAGCGTTAATATCGTCGCAGCGCCTCGATGAGATCACAAACCAGAGGTGCGGCGACGCCGAAAGCGCCTCAATATGCAAATCGAACAGAAAAGCGCCGCAGATTTGTGACAAAAAACGTGCGCCGCGCCCAAAGTCAACAAACATAACGCTCTAAACAAGAACAAGAACGCAACGTCGCTAATTATTGTTTTTCATTCCGTGCGCGCGAGGAGTGAAGCGTAGCAGCAGAAGCACAAGCAACACAAGCAGCGTGATGCGGTGATAGTGGCGGCGTTGTGAACCGCTTTGCGTTTTAGTGCCGGTGAAGTTTGCGTGTTTTGTGGTGTTTATGAGATGTCGAGATGCTTCCGTGTTGGCGGCTTGATCAATGATAGTTCGATGCGTGGGTTGCTGGTTAAGGTTTATGGCAATAGATTGGCATTTGTTGAATGTTTCAGTCCATTTTTTGACATTTTGTTTAGCTGGTAAAACTGCTTTTTACGGGAGGTGAAACATCTGAACCTGTCTAGACAACAACAAAAATGTTAATGTCTGTTTGTTTGTATTTGTTCACGCTTGTTTTCGATCTAGAATATGGCAAAATATGGCTGGAAAATCTGAGTTTGACCAGCGGTAATCGAAAGGCGTTTTGCTCATATTTTTTTGCAAGGACTGATTGAAGTTTTGTTTCTGTTTCTAGTAATTGAGTGAAGCAGCAGAATTAGGTGTGCGATAGTTCCGCTGAACACAGCTTCGGGCATTTTAGTGCCGGCAAAGTTTGCGTATTTGTGAGTCGAGGTTCTTCCGTGTTGATCGATGATCAATGATTGTTCGATGCGTGGGTCAATGTTGGTAAAAGGTTGCATTTTATTTCATGTTTGGTGTTTTAGGGCTCTTTTAAAGAGTCTTTTAAAGAGACAGTCTGGTTAGTTATTTACCTACTAGACAAAGACGTTAAGGTGTTTTTTGTAATCCAGGTGCTTTTCTAAATCAGACAAAGCATCAGTCTAGACAACAACAAAAATGTGTTATTGTTTGTTTGTATTTGTTCCAGCTTGTTTTCGATGTAACATATGCAGCTGGCCCGAATATGTGTCTGACCAGCGGTGATCGAGAGGCGTTTGGCTCATATTCTGGGTTTGCTGGGATGTTCTTGGACTGACTGACGTTTTGTACGGCTTTGTTTGTTGCTTTGTTGAACACAAGCAATACAAGATGGAGATGTCTGATAGTTCCGCTAAACACCTTGCGTTCTTGAGTTGTAGTGTCGGCCAAATTTGCGTGTGTTTGAGACGAGCTGCTTCCAGCTGTTAGCTGAGCATTGAATGTGTTCAGTGCGCTTGTCTTTCCCAAGGATTATGGCAATAGATTTAATTTCTTGTTTTTAAACGTTTTATTTTCAAATTGCCTATTAAGGAAACGTTAGGATGTAAAGAGGTGTTTTTCTAAAACAGACAAAATACCTGTGTCTGTCTAGACAACAACAAAAATGTTATTGTTTGTTTGTATTTGTTAGAGCTTGTTATTTTTATGTTAAATTTGCAACTGGCAAATTTGTGTCTGACCAGCGGTGATCTAAAGGTGTTTGGCTCATGTTCTAGGATTGTTGGGATGCTTCCTTTGCTTGTACTTAAGCTGGAGGTGGCGTTCGATACTAACAACCCTCGTGATTAGCTTATATTACATTTGAGTGCCTACATTAGGCAAATTCAGACATCGTGTGAACTTGGTGGCGGCTGCTATAAACACACAAAGTCTATATTTGCTATAAATTGCGTCTGTTGTAATTAAACGAATATAGTGAAGATAAGAGCATCTAGCCTTGCATTACAGAAAATTCCGTGTTTTTTGGCGTTTTTCAACTAAAGCTTTAATTCTAACAAACCTCGTGATTCGTTTTTGTTACATTTGGACATTTGGACAAATTCGTGAATCGTGTGAACTTGGTGGCTGCTATAAACGCGCAATTCGTGTCTACCCTAAGCCGGCCGATGATTGAATGTCGCTTTAGTTGTTTCTGGCATAGGAAAGGTTGCCATTTTTATTATTTTGTATTTTTTTCCATTTCCTATCGTTTGTTTTCTCCATCACGGTGGTTAAGTCAATTAAAAAAGCAATCACGAACAGACGTAGATGTTAGTTCCGCCATCAACAGACGTAGATGCTGCTTCCGCCCTTGTTGCTTTGTGAGTGTAGTGAGTCAAACTGCAAATTTCTTAATCATCGCGCGTCTGTTGTAGTTAAACAAATACATTTAAATCATCTCGCGCTGTCAATTACAAGAAATTCAGTGTTTTTGGAGTGTTTTTCAACTGAAATGTTTGCTGCTATAAACAGTGGCCAAACCTCGCGATTAGCTTTTTAAAATTGACGACCTACGATAGGGGTGTTGCTCTAATTTTATCAGGTTTATTTCAATTTGGTTTTTTCAGTTTGTTTGTTTACCATTACGCTGATTAGGACGGATTTTCTTAAACAACAACAAGCTTTACTGCTTGCTGCCTTTAATGGAGAGTATGCGTGTTTAGAGTGTTTTAGCCGAGGATTTTGTGCTATGAATAATGTGCAGCTCATGGAGCTAAGTCCCTCTGACCAGAAATGGGAGGTATTTCAGAGGAAGTTCGTTGTGTAACTGAGTCGGCCCTCTGTGCTTCCAAAATTCGCAATGCTCATATTCGAGCTCCAGTGCGTTGTTTTCCCTAGAAACGTTGAATTCAGGAATGTAGGATTCAGACGTAAGGTCGCGTTATATTTTTGACATGTGCATCGTGTTAACTGCGGTCTTAACACGACCTCGTACATAGTTCTAGGCACTCAAAAAACATAGCAACAAGTTTGCGCCAAGCTCAGCTTTATTTAAATTTTTGGCAGGCTTTGCAGATCGCAACAGGCCTAATTTAAGTCAGTTACCAAAGTTCCAAATGGCGATTAATTTGAATTCGAACTTTCTTTTTGACTTTGACGTGTCGTAGGATCTTTTACGAGGCACCTGTTGGTATCAATAATTTCCAGCTGCTGAACGGGTGTTTGAAGCGTGGTTGAAGCGTGTTCCAACTTTATTTAAAGATTTTTACTTTTTCAGTGATTCTTGCAGTGGGGTGCTCATGATGAATATTCCAAAAAATGACCAAAAATCGTTTTCATTGTTGACAGTAGCCTAGTTTAAAAGTTGACCTTTTTTTTTTTTTTAAATAACGCAGTCCATTGCTCATGCTTATGCTCAAAAACAACACAAAAATAGCACCATTTCGTGTGAGGTTTGCGTGTTTGGAATTTTACAGTGGAGCTGGTAGCCCTACGCCGACCAGCAATCTAATAATCTTTGCTGACGTATCTGATCGCCAAGAGCATTTTTTGAAGTTTTAGCTAAAAATAAAATTCCACACAGCTGGAAATGCTGATTGTGAGTGGTTGACGGCTGTTCGAGGGGTGTTTGGTGGTATTACGTTATGCTCTTTAGACTGAGTCTGTCGAACAAAAACTGTGCGTTATGTGGCGGAAAGTTACAAAGTTATATAAAATGGCGTTTTTGAGATTGCTTGAATTCCTTGAACAAAGTCCAAAATTTAAAAAAGCCGGTTTTCCGAAAATAGTCGAGAAAACGAAGATTCAATGACCAAAGATAGAAATTTTGGCAATTTCGGTTAGTTTTTGTGCCATTGGATCTAACAATTGGAGCTTGTTCAGATGACGGGGAGGCTGCTCGACAATGGCACAGACTTCTGAGACCGACTGAGAATCTCACGAGACGCTCTGGAGAGAGTGGAACTGCGGCATCCTTGTTGATCCAAAGCTTCGCGGGATGCGAGCACTGGCCATGAGAGGTGTCATGCTTGCTATCTGACGTAGAATCAGCAGTCTGATAGCACCCTGGTTCATCAGTGCAAAAAATGCCTCTTCTACGTCACTCAGAAGTACTCAAAACGCAGTTCCTATTCACTTGTTCAACGCTTTCGCATCAGTGGCGTCTTCGTGACGAGATGAACGCATTTCCGGTCTGAAAAGCAACGCCGTTATGACACCTTTGGTTTAATGGATATTTTGTAAATTTGAAAGCGCGATTTGCTCTCAGTTATAATTCTATTTTAAGAAACGGTCCATGCTAGGTTGAGCCAGTACGTCGGCTTAATTTGTAGTCTCTGGGTTTGTCAAACCACGCCTTGTTCCGCAAAAAAACCTAGTTCCGCACCGCGCAGCGCAGAGCTATTGCTTTCGAGCAATAATTTTTGTTTGTAGGCTTTTGAGTTGTTTGTTGAGTGACGCCGCCATACGCCCCGATTTGGATTTTTGTGTCTGTTTTTCCTCTCACAGCTAAGGCTTATTTTCAACAAATGGGAATAGGTGTTGAGCTCCGGCGAGCTTCCGATAGCATTCAGCATTATTGTGACGTGTGTTGTTTGATTTGCGAAATTGATGGACGCGTCATAGGGTACGTGTCCTATAACGTCATGCCTGTTTAAAGATGCGTTTTTGTAGCAATAATTATGTCATCTTTGCCCCAGGATTTCTTGCCTGGCTAGCATACTGTAATTACCTCAGTTTTAAGATGAAAAGGGACTGAATGCCTTAGCTAGCCAATGATTGGCTTACCAGGCTTTGTAGAGCAACTTTCAGACGCTTTGCTACTTGGAGCCTATACAGCCATGTACTAAATACGCCGAATTAACGCTTACCGTAGGACCACCTGAAAATGCCGATGTTACACAACATCTATTCTTGAAATTTGACCAATTGAGATCACAAATTAGGCTTGGAAACGCCAATTTATGACCAGCCAAGAACCGATGAAAGTCTTAATAACTGAAGGGGTTTTTATAGTCGGCGCCGTTTTGTGCTTCCCGGGCTCCCACACGGAAATCGGTAAATAATTGGAAAAACGTCACATTATTAATGTTCGGTCCGCGGAGAATTAACACTGTGAACGCCGACTTAAATTGATAACAACTTTGGCTCCAGGGATCAAGTTAAAAATCGATATTACATATTTAAAGAGCAGGCTTTCAGCTACCAAATAAACCTAAGATTGGCCAATTTGCTGCTGTATTTGGCGAGAAAAATCAGTTTCAAGTGTATTTTTGTTCAAAATTAGCATATTTCGCGTAGTTTAGCCATCGGATGACTTGAAAACAATGAAACAACGCGATTCGCCGATCAATTACTGGTTATCTTGAGAATTTGTACGAAAACGCTCGTTTTGTGGGTATTTTATCGCTGATTTAATCGTATTTTGGATTTTTCTCACTTCCCATCTTACCAATTTCGCTAAATTTAACTTTTTCTGATTCCCTAGACTCTTTTCAACAAATATGTAATATGGATTTCCACGAAAATACTTGACAGATGAGAAAACACGGATTTGAGGAGCCAACTCGGCAATTTCAGTTGAAGAATCAGCTCACGGACGAACGGTAGACATTTCGAGCGGGTCCCGTCCGGGGGAAGCACAAAACGGCGCCGACTATAGTTGCTTTTCACAGCAAAACGGCCACAATTTTGTGGTTTCCAGGGCCTCTCTCGATCATCAGAATCTCGTAAAAAAAAAGCCGATTAAGAGACTTCAGCCGCCGAGTGCGCATGACCTTAAATTCACCGCGTTCGGATCATTCAAATTCATGGCTATTGGTACATCTCAAGAATGTGAGAACTGAATCCAGCGACGTCGCAAATGCCAAAAATGACGGCAGATAAAAGAATTCTGTGACATTCGGTCCGAATCTTCCTATGTGCGTTTGTACACGTCACCAACTCAACATCTTCGTGTGTGTTTTGCATTGAGCCGAAAGTTTGTGTCGGGTTTCCTAGAAAAAGTTCTGTTTACTCATTTTTTTGTGCAAAATAGCCGCTGCTTTTAAACGCTGCTAGTACGCCGTAATTGCAGCTGCTCTAATTACGTTTTGGTCAACGATTCGGACGCAGGTTGATTTGCGAACCTCGTTTGTTCGGTCCACCCCCAAACGCCTACATTTCAGCGCCGCCTACGTACCCGTTGTAGCATTTGAAATGGTCGCATGGTCTCTGACGATCACTCTCTGACGATTTTAGATGCTCTTCACATTAACCACTCGTTATAGTTTGTATGTTCGGTCAGCTCGTAGTTCAGAACGCTATTTCCACTGTGCGTTTTAGTATTTTTCAGTGCGTAATGACTTTCTAAGCGACCAAGCTGGCGTGTTTAGGCATTATTCATGTCAAAAACGCGTAAAAAGTAGACTTTTTGTCACGGAAAATCGCGTTTTTGGTGTTCGAGCGCTGAGATGCGCCCACACGCGTTTATAAGACGTTTATTCAGAATCCCAAACCAACAATCATATCGCAATAATTGGGTATTTCGCTTGCATTGTCAATGTCCTGGATGAAAGGCTGACACAATGTGACTATTAGGAGCGATTAAACCGCGGAAAAAAACATATTGCGATGAGCAAAACGCTAAAGTTTGCGTCTGATTTGTGCTCTTCACGTCTTTTAGACCTAGTATTGATATTTGTGTTTTTATAGAGTTAAGTTTTCGGGCATTTAAGTTCTCCGTAAATGACCAGAGGGCCACCGTGGCCTATCAGACCTCTTATATCGTCTTTTAGAGATTTCGATCTTTGTGGACGAGTGACAGAAAAATTGGATAAAACGACAAAAAGTTACAAAATCAAGCCAAAAAAGGTTGCGCGCATTCTGCATAATTTCCAGAAGCACCGGGACGCTTGCATCTAAGCCCAAGGAGTACCTTTTGAAAACGATTTTAAGAAATTAATGTAGAATTTCTTGGTCTTTATAACATAAAAAACAAATTTCAAGTTTGATAACAAGAGAACGTCTACTTCTCCTCTACTCAAGCAAAAAAATTAGCCCAATAGACGCACTGACTTGGCTTATTTCAAACTGGAGACGCCTTTGTGATCACTCACCGTTCTCCGCAATTCAGAGCCGGTGTAACGAAGTCGGTTGAGCGTTTGTTGAGCCAATTCAGAAGCCAGAAGCAAACTGATCGTTTCAAATTATCTTCAAAATCGCAAATCCCTTCGTTTCAGGCTGGTTAACTACTGTCTGCTCTACGATCTGTTCGCAGACTCGTTCGAGCATATTCTATCTTAAATTACTTTTCGCACTTTTCTAATTAATTTTTCCACCTTTTACGCTAATTTGATTGACGAACGTTCACTGTGCGCTCCGGAAATAGACATTCTATGGAATAGGACATGTGTGTTCTCTCGTAATCGTCATACTGTAGAACTTTGTTCTCCTCTACGATCGTCAATGAAGCATAATCGCGTTGGAACTCTCAATTCTATTTACATCAGCGATCGCAACAGGTGTTTTCACGTCTTTTCACTCACTCATGCTAGGTTCACTCTTTGCGCTCGCATATGCGTTGATATCGATTTGCTGACCTAGTTAGCCGTGCTTGAAAAACAAAAGTGTAGTTTGAGGTCAAAAACCAGTTCAACTAACCTTTTTCGCGGCGCTGATATGAGTCAATAACTGGATTTTCCCATGTTTTTCGTGGACCTAATCCTTGACCGGTCATGTAGGGAGGCTCAAAAGCGTCTGTTTTCCTGGCGCAGGTGACGTAAGTGATTGAGACAGACACTCTATGATCCTTGGATTTTGAGGGTTCAAATCCGGCTTAGTAAAATGTTTTTTTTCGTTTTGATTGAAAGGAATTGATCTTTTAAGCTTTCTCCACCTATTGTGAAACCTCACATGTTCATTTCCGCCTCACGAAATGCTACAATTTTGAAAATTGGGTTTCTGAGCTTTGAGCAATTAGAAGCGCCTACGCGCTGGATTCAAGACGTTCAAACTACAAAATGACAATCATTTCCAACTATAATTGGTTAATTGCATTCATACTTTTATTGTTTTCTCGCAATTAGCGTCATTGTTTGAGTGGAAAACAACAATTTTTCAATTAGTGAAACATTGCAAACATCGATATTTTATTTTTCAGACAGTCAAATTTCAGTGAAACGTTTTAGTCAAAATTTTACCGTTTCAGACACAGACCGTGAGTTTCACTTACCATGTCACTGTTTCAGACACAGACGGATTTCAGTGAAACTTTTCAACGATGTCGCCTTTTCAAACACAGATCACATACAGATTTTTACCGTTTCAGACACAATTAAATTTCAGTGAAACATTTCACTCAAATTTTCGCCGTTTCAGACACAGACGAACGTTGTCACCTTGTCACTTTTTCAGACACAGACGATTATCAATGAATGGTTATACTTTACTACATTTCAAATTTTCAGGCATAGACGGATTTCAATGAAACGTTTCACTTACCATATCAACGACAAATTTCAGTGAAACTTTTCATTTCTCTAAACATTTCTTTCCCTTATTTTCAAGTCAAAGATCCGCTTTTCGCCGTGTTTATCATTGCTTTCTAAGATATTGCAAGAGTAAGCATCTCTTTCGCTAACACCTTAATTACACTCTACAACGACCTCACAACATCGCAAATCTGAGCGGATTAGTTACGAAATTAAACTCGCTGTCGCCCTCTTTCCCTCCGCCTTAATCCCGTTGTTGATCCTGTGAAAACATCACCCAGCGGGAGTAGCCTTTGACCGCAAAACTCACACTTTCTTCATTAACACGGCGGTGTTGTGTTGCTATCGTCGGCGGATTAAATTGGCCGAAAACAGGAAAACCGCTGCATTCCTGGTCGCGTGTAACGGCGAGCGTTCAGTGGTTGCCGCCAGCCAGAGACCGACCGACCGGCAGGAGCTGTTTGCATCAGTTCACTATTCTCGAAAGCGCATTTCGCGTTGACGTAGTTACGCGGTCGCATTGCGTTCATTCCGAGAGTGGCGCGCCATTTACGCTGAAAGCTTAGTGTAAGCTGTGTGTTGGCATTGGCTTTTGCAAATCGCGAAAGATCATCTTCGAAACCAGATATTGCCGAGTTCAAAAAATTGAAAATCAGTCAAGGCCAAAGAGACTAAAGACAAACTCAATTGAGACGGATTGCGGCTGAGAACGGTGCTGACCACTATGTATGCTTGTCCTTGGATTTGATTGTGGATCACACGCATACGTTTTGTTCATCTGGGCAGCTCTCCAACACGGAACAACGTCATGAATAACTCATGTTCTCAAATCAGTCGACAGTTTTTTGTATAAGCGGGAGCCAAAATTATCATAGGAACCGAATATGGCGGATCCTGAGCTGACTGTACTGTGCTATTCAGCATTGAAGGAAACTCGCAATTTTTGGCCTTTTTGTGTGATTTTAATTAGAATATTGAAACGCACCCGGATCAATCAGGTTTGATTCAAAACGACTAAAAAAGCACAGAAACCTGCTTTCTGGTCGTAAACGCGATTTTGACAAACAGTTTGTTGCACTTTTCTTTGTTTTCTCTGTTTATTTGGATCAAATGTGGTTAATGACCGGGTGGTTTCTTTAATATTCACGAGATACTCGCTAAGCACATGCGACAAGGGTTGTAATTCACCCCTAGCGCGCATTTCGCGCATACCGGGACATTAGTCTCGGACTCGGCTCGATAGTTTAAGCCATTTTTCTGTCACAATTGTTGTTAATGACCCTTTAAATATTTTGGAAATTCAACTATCGTTTTGAGATAAATGGTACTTGCGCATGGTCTTGGTAAAAGTTGCTATCTTGTTTAGACTTGCATTATGTGCTTTTTAGAGATTAAAACGTGGACAATACTGTGTTCTGTGCTCAACTTTCTGCAATTCAGCTCACAAATCGCCAGAGCCGTTGCTTTCAGTCTTGAATCAAGAAAAAATCGTTAATATCCATATTTCACAATTGTAGTGTGTAATGACGTCGATTGCTCCAGGTCATACTTCCGCGCTGTAGCGCGTTGATCGTAAAATGTCGTCATAGCGGCATTTTTGTGACAAAAAACGTCTTGGCGTAGGTCGTTCCAATAGTAGATTGTACCTTTGCGCCGCATCGCAATGTTCAAATCAGACCCTGAACTCTCATTTCTGCTCATCAGCTTACCCATTTTCGTTCCTCAATTTCGATTCAATGCTCGATTTTTGTATTCTCGCGTGCTGCCTAAAGCCCGTTTGCAGCAGAGAAATGTCAACATGTTATTTAGCCACATTGCGTGCGCTGAATCACGCTAGCGTAGATGTTGAGTGTGTTGTGCGATTAGGACTTGAATTTAAGTCGAGATTTGAAAGGATTTCCGAATCTCTTAGCGTTAGAAATCGCCTCTAAAGCAGTTTTTGCAGCGGAACGTTAATCGCTGCCTGCACAGCTATGGGCGGTCTTGAGGCGACGTCATTTGCTGTTACAATTGCCAACAGATTAATGCTGCTTGATGAGTTCTGGGTTTGACCAGTAGGCGCCACCGACACAACCTTCTGCTACTACAAAGCGTCGTGCTGAGACCGTTATTCTGCTTTTTTTGCAATTTTACAGCATGCTGTTGGATTCGCAGCTTTGATTTAAGAAGAATGTGGACATTTGAGCCTAAACATGACCGAAATTGGCTTGTTGACGCATCATCCCAATAAATCTAGGTTTTTTGGTTCCTGTACTCACTCCAAGTTGAGATTATCTCTCGAATTGACACGATTTTTCCGCTCTGTGTTCATCCACTGTTGAGCTTGTAGTGTGTAGTGAGTGACTTATGACTCAAAGTGTAATTCCGGCTTTAGTCTGCAAGATGTCTGGGTGACTAATAGATGTGTTGCAAGGTGAGCTGAGCCACTTGTTAGTTTAGCGGAAATCTTCTCTACGCTCTAAACAAGCAATTTCTTTCCTAATTTTTTGTAATTAGTAGTTTTTATGTTTCTTGGTCAGTGGTTTACGTTGAAATGCGTGTTTTCGCGCCTTGTACATAGACATACAAATCTGTTATTTTCCTCAATCTGTAGCATGAGTGGTGAACTTGAAATAATTAAGCCCAATCTCTTTCGCAACTCAGCTGCTTTGAAAGTTTTTTTAGGCCTTGTGACATGCCAGCCATACGGTAACTGAACTGATGTGTTATTCGCGTTTTTCGAGAGACCTCGAATTACCTTGGAAAGTGAGAGAATTGCGGTTATTTTGCTGAAAAGGTGCGAAAAACCGAGTTAGGCGAGCCATTCTAGACTTGATTGTAGCGAAATGGAGCCAATGTTTTGTTAAACAGGACCACTCGTAGGCTATGTTTTCAGCAAGTGCCTTTCTCATTATTCATCCCAGCCACCAATCGTATCTACAGACGATACAAACAATAAAAAATAGCCAAATTTCACCACTTTGTACGCTTTGTTATTGACA